>CAJRSG010007379.1:48243-68156 GCA_907169655.1 Acomys percivali
GGCAGACAGGAAGCTATGAGCAGGATTAGAGCAGGGCCTCCCCGTGCCCTCTGCACTGAGGTGGTGAGGCACCCCAAGTGTTTACAGTTGAAGAAATGATGCCATAGTCGACACTTGAAAGGAGCACAAAGCAGAAACTCATTTCTTAAAGACCAAAAGAAGAAAATCCGCTGGGCAGTGAGGGTTGCTCATGAGAGAGAAATACTATAGATGGCGTAGCGAGCAGATGTTGGGGGTGGAAATCGGCAGTTTGCTGACGAAGCAGCCATGCTAGAAAAACTAAAAGCAGGGCAAGGCTGTGTCACAATTTCTCTAGTCTTCTGTGGTGATGGAAATATTAAATTTACTTTGGATTCAGCTTTTCTGGAGGTAGACGTGAAAACATGTGCTTTATCCAATGACAAAGAGTGCACCCATGGGACTGAGGCCTAAAGATTGTCTTGTATTTGTGAAGGTGACTGGACATGATCCTATAATACTAAGCTTTGGTTAAGAACAAATTTTGGAGCTGGACATGGCAGCACATGCCTTTAATTCAGCATTAGAGGCAGAGACAGGCAGGATCTTTGAGTTCGAAGCCAGCCTGGTCTATATAGTGAGCTCCAGACTATGCAGCACTACACAAAGAAGCTCTAAAAGGCAACAAGCTGCTCTGTTTGTTTTATTTTCTTACAGAGAGCATGACTGGAGAGGCCACTAGTCTTAGGAGAGAACCTACTATCATGGTCATTTTGGTAAATGTTATCAAACTGCATTACTTGTGTTTACACGTATACCCATAGGCTAGTGTTGCTCTTAACCTTAGTCAGCAAAGCTGCTTCCTGAAAACAGTATAACCCACCCAAATAAGTGACTCAGCCGGAAGAGGCGTCTCCATCATTCTCCCTCCTTCCACCTGAAGGCTCAGGTTGTATGTGGGAGAGAAGACAGACAGAGCTGGACGGTGCTGAGGAGTATTTTAAGATGCTGTCCTTTGGAAATGACATGGCCGCTGTACTTAGGAACCCACAGAAGCTGTGGACACAGACAGAACACCTGCTCAAGCCTCTGTGTGGATGGGGGAGAGGATCGCTAGCTTTTCTGTCTCCCTGGGAAGCTACTGGCAATTAGTAGCTGTCCAGGAAGGGCACTCTTTTGCTTAGTGATACAGCCACTGTTGAGCTGCCTACGCATCAGGAAATGAGCCCACGCCCACGGTCACGCCCACAGCCACGGTTGAACTCAGTGCGTGGCAGAGAAAGAAGTGCAGAAAGCAGCAGGACTTGCTGGGAGGAAGGGTTCTAGATAGCATGGGAGGGAAGACCAGAAGGCAACGGGAGTGAACAGGATAAAACTGAATTTTATGTTGTATTAAGTTGTCAAAGAATCTATGAATACCAGGGGAAGGTGTAACTAAAACTAAGGAAATATGAAAAAGCATTACAGAAACCCACTGCTTCATTAGCTAACTTAAAATATACTTTTAAAAGGAGCTTGACCAGAGCTACCTTCTGTACTTCCACAAAAGTATTTTATCCCAAAGATCACAACTTCAAGGTTATTTATTTCTGTAAAAGCTTCAGAAAGGTACTATATATATTCTATAGAGCAATCTTAAGTGATTGGTGTTAAAGTTTTCAATTTAATATCATTACAGATAGTTTATTGTATATATGTGTAATAATATAAATGTATATGTAAAAAATAAAAAATGTTTAAAAAAACAAAGAAGTGATTACAGATGGTGGTTTTTAGACAAGTCAAATAGCTTTTAAATTACATCATGTGATTTAAAATTAACAACTGTAATTTACTTATTAAAGAACTCTGACTTTCTAGAAGTTGATTTTCTAAGAAAAAGGATATACTGTGAAAAATGAATCATTTTCTCAAACAGTGTGTATCCAGAAAACAGCATAGATATTATCAATAACTATAATAAAAGGTGCATAGTTTTGTTGCATAAAATTCACTTAGGCACACACACCCACACAGCATGGCATCCTCACTCAATTTCAGTAGGATTAAAACCTGCCCTGCATTGGTGAAAGTCGGGAGTATTTCTAAAGATTCACTTTGCTGTCATTCTCCTGTAAAAATCTGAACTCCAGTTAGTGGCTTTAAAATGCCTTTGTAAAGATATCAAACCACGGTGCCTTTAGTGAGTAAATACAGCCTTGTTAGTAAGTAGGGGTCTAAAATCTTAATGACCAGCCATGTTCGTTTGAGGGGTTATGAAATGCTCAAGAATTCAGGGCAGCAGCTGGATAGCCCAGAGTACAAATGTTCACCCTAACCAGCACACATGACGGGATGGTGCGGCTAGGCCAGTGTGGAGGGGCACAGCACAGCCTTTTCTCCTCCCAGATGGAAATCAGCATTTGCTTTCATAAAATATACGTCCTGCAGGCTCTCGGACACCGGTCAGTACTTTGGTAGGAAAGAGAGAGTCTTCTTTTTGAGGCACTGCAGAGCATTTCTTGCTCGTTTGGGCCATGAAGCAGAAACAGAAGCACGGGATGTATGTTCCTATTCACAGGAAAACACTGCATATGTAAAGAAAGACCTGTGCACAGCCAGCACTCTGGTTAGGAGTAAGAACGGACAACGATTTTCTGCTGAGGGACAGTGGTAACTTCCTTTTTTAAAGGTCAGCTTTAAAAGCTCATGGAGAACGCGGCTGATTCTGCGTCCTGAGTCCTTGGCTTTCCCCAGGGCCTTCCCTGGTTATCACTCTTTCCGGCTGCCGCAATTCCAAGCTCGAAATTTAGCAGACGCCAGGAGGAAAAGGCTGACAACTTCAAGCCCAGGTTCTAGGAGTCTGTTTTCAGGCCCAGAACCACAGGAACAGTTTCATCAGGTCCTATTCACCTCCAGGCACACAGCAGCTTGTGGCTGCACCTTGGCTGACTGCTCCTTGGCTAAAATGTGTTTAGTTTAGGCTCTGAGTCTCAAAAACCTTTCTAGTCACACAAATGAGACATAAGCGTTCCAGCTGGTAATAGCCTTTGTGTCTTTTGCTGAGACAAAACAAAACCCTTTCCCTTTAATGAGAGAAAACTTTCCTCCGTGCCATTGATTAGGGTTAAATGTACATTAGACCGAGAAAACAGAAGTAAACAAGTGAGTAGAACAGAGAGCATCAGCTTGAGCTTTTGCCTGGTTTATATTGGCTCTTGTGCACCTCGTATAAAAGCTCAAACTGAACACTGGGTATCCAGCCTCCGGAACCTTCTTCCCTCACAGAAGGTGAACGCAAGCCGGAGACAGCCACTCTTCCAGCACAAGCGAACAGTTAACACAGATTCTCAAAACCACGAAGGCAACAGTATTTCACACAGTGATAGGTTTTTGGGTTTTTTTGTTTTGTTTTGTTTTTAGTTAGCTTGCTTCATAATCTGTCATCCATGGATTCTGGCTCGAAAACCACAGCCTTTTTGATAAAATTTTACAGAAGTATAGGATAGAAGGATGCATAGTAAGTCTATTGTCTTTGTCGACTTTGCTTATGGCTATTCTGATTCAGTTGTAAGAATAGGTTAAAAAATGATTTTTCAAATGATTAGAAATAGTTTCATTGAGCTACTAGGTAGGAAAGAAAATTAACAACATGTCCTTATTGAAAAAAAAAAAAAAGACAATTTTCAAAGATAACCAAGTAGTTTATTAAACTTTGCTCAAATATTCATGTTAGAGTAAGTCAGAAATGCTGTCATACACACACCACCAACTCAGTTTCCACAGGCTTCTGCTAGAAGCTGCGGCTGGGTGCAGACACAGTCACAGGAGATCATAATGCACCCTCACCCACTGCACTTCTCTTTCGGGAACTGCTGGACACCGCTGTTACCTTTACAATCTAGAAACTCCCCAGAGAACTAACAGTGCGAGGTTCCACCCAAACCCAATTCCACCGAAAGGAAAAACATCACCCAAGATATATCTATTCCTAACAACTTAATAACAGGGACAGAAAACAGGTTCCCAATCTTTTCCACTTACCTAGGAGTTTTGCAATGATATAAAGAGCTTGTCCCCAAAGAAACAATTTCCCGTCTCGGCCACAGTTACTAGGAAACCGCTTCTGACTCCCAGGGTTTCTTTTCTCATATTCTACAAAGTCAGCTGGGACATAATAGTACTTTGGTATAACAGGATATCCTACAGAGTTAAACAAACAAACAAACAAACAAACCAAGCACATTAAAATACAACCAAAAGAGTGCTCTCCCCAAATTTCCCCTTGAAGAACCTGTGAGGGACACAGGTAGGTTGTAAAGGAGCAGACCCAGTGAGCTACAGACAAGCGTGACATTCTGGTCCTTTCAGATGTTGCAAGGAAAATAAATGGAGAAGAATTTCTTGACTTTAGAATTAATTCAATAGTGTATTAGGTTGAGGCAGCTACGCATGTGTATCTCCTTTAATAGCAAACAACTTTAAGTCAACATGTGTACATGCACATACATATCTGTATATAAAGATATTTATCTATCAATAATATATATGTATACCGAGTATATAAATATTAAAACACACCAAGCATGGTGGCGCACGCCTTTAATCCCAGCACTCAGGGAAACAGAGGCAGGTGGATCTCTGTGAGTTTGACGCCGGCCTGGTCTACAAAGCTAGTCCAGGGCAACTAAGGCTACACAAAGAAATCCTGTTCCAAAAACAAAGAAAAAATTTCAAAGTCATATGATCGGTCTATAGTAGCATTGTAAATTAGGTACTATTTAATCTTTAATGAAGAACTATAATTCTGGGCCACTGGTTAGTGAAAATAAATCCCTATTAAATATTAACCCTGTTTTCTATTATCCAGTGTCATTGAAGAAAAGAAAACCAATCTTTTCTTAAAGCATATCTTTTAAAGATATACATTTCAGAAGATGAAATCATTGTTTAATGGATAAGTTCCTTGTAGGGTGCAGAAGAGTTCTTTTGTAATGGCAATGCACAGTAAACCTTGTTTTGTAATAAAATTAAACAACAGCCTTGAAATGTTGCTGCCATCTTCATGCATCAATTGATAATGATGTATGTGTTTAAAATCCGAGAACGGGGTTATGGCCTGTGGGGATATGTGACCTCACTCTGAACATGAAGCTGCAGAGTATGATAGGTGATGACTTTCACGAGGCCAACATCCCTTCCTGAATACTAAAAGGCTTGATTTCAGAAATTTCAAATATTGCATTATTGCACTATTTTGCACTATTTCTCAAAGAAGAGAATATTGAAAACATAACTCCTTTAAAAATTATTCACTTTTAATTTAAAAATGTTCACCCATAAGCATTTTACAACTTTTAACATTATAAGCATTGAAAAGGTAAAATAAAATATAAAATATTTTCTTCAGGTATTCCTGGAATCCTGCACCCTAACACCTCAGTCAAAAAATTCATGTGCAACAAGAATGGGGCCCAGTGCTGTGAATGACACATCATGCATTATGTACATGAGGCTATTTATTTGTCTTGCCTAGCACACCGAAACTTTTATCTTACATACAAATTTTCAAAGCTATTCTCATGAGACTATAATTCTATTACTATTTCCAAACCCCAAAGATATCTAGAATACTGTCCTTGAATCCCTTTGGGAATTTTCCAATTATGCTTTTTTTATGGGTCCTGCTGGTGTTTGACTAAAACCAATACACTCTTACTCATGGGGTTCGCATTTTGACTACTTCTAAAGCATTAAACCAATCTTCAAAGAATGACATCTTGGTACAAGGACAAATATTTAAAATGCCATGCTAAAAGCCCCAGAAGCATCTCCAAGGAGGAGTTAGAATGTCCCATCAATGTTCCTGCCTTTAGGCAAGAGCAGTCTTTCCAGGCAGCCCTGTGAAGGTCTGGGGCTGGAGGGTAACACTCACTGTGCTGGCTAGTTGTTGGGAGGACCTGCGCTTTGAGGTTGCAGTGGTCCCGTCCGGATAGCTGACTCAGCAGCACTAGATGGAGGACTGCCTCTCTCCAGCAGGGGTTCCTATTCTTGCCTGACCTCATCTGGAGAGTATCTTTAGGCATAGACGCCCCTAACCGCATTTGATATATGGCCTTTGACACAGCTCCCTGCTAGCTCTCCCCTCCCTGCACATACAGGATACTTAGGTACTGTGTTCCCATTCATATAATAGGAGCGTGCTGCCTAATGCAAATGAAGCATCCTTAAAGTGCCTGGTTCCAACCAATTATGTACACCTATTCTGGGAGCTGCCCACCCATTCCCCAAGGACTATATATATATATATCCTTTGTTCTCTCTGAGCTGCTGAAGTGGTTCCTGGAGGCTGTTCCGCCCTGCTCTCGGCCTTCCGAGCCCTGCCCCTCACTTCTGCTCCTCCTGTCTTCATAGGATGGTGGCCAACAGCCCCCAGGGAAGAGGAGATCCACCGCTAGTCTTGTCGATTTGACACACAAACTAGACTTACCTGAAAAAAGGGACCCTCTGTTGAGAAAATGCCCCCATAAGGCCATTTCTTA
Organism: Acomys percivali; assembly: GCA_907169655.1. Taxonomy (NCBI): domain Eukaryota; kingdom Metazoa; phylum Chordata; class Mammalia; order Rodentia; family Muridae; genus Acomys; species Acomys percivali. The sequence continues at coordinate 54,723 of CAJRSG010007379.1, forward strand.
ATTAATGACGGGCAAGGGCCCAGTCCATTGTGGGGGGAGCCAGCCCTGGGCTGGTGGTCCTGGGTTCTGTAAGAAAGCAGGCTGAGCGAGATAGGGAAGCATGCCAGCGAGCAGCACCCCTCCACAGCTTCCGATGCTGCTGCTGCCTCCAGGTTCCTGCCCTGCTCAAGTCCTTATCCTGACATCCTTCAACAATGAATAGCCAAATGCAAATATAAGTCAAATAAACCCTTTCTTTTTTTTTTTTAATTAATTTATTCTTGTTACATCTCTATGGTTATCCCATCCCTTGTATCCTCCCATTCTCCCCTCCCTCCCATTTTCCCCTTATTCCCCTCTCCTATGACTGTTCCTCAGAGGGATTACCTCCCTCTGTATATGCTCATAGGGTATCAAGTCTCTTCTCGGTGACCTGCTGTCCTCCTGATCTAGCCCATGGACAGGACAGTCTCCACACTTGAGTAGAGAGAGGGATCTGACTTTCTCATGTACTCAAATAAACCCTTTCTACCCAACTTGCTTTCCGGTCCTGGCGTTTCAGGACAGGACAGCTGACTCCTGACTAAGACGGCCGCTGAACCATGACTTGGCTAAAAACCAGGTGCTTTATAGCATTGTAACACTCCACAGAGAAAAGAAACTACAGCACCACCATCCCACAGTTCAGTCCCTGTGCCAACCGTCTCAGCATCACCACAGCCACAACCACCTACACTCAAGACCATCCCTGTCAAGCCTAATCAACTGCTTTTGTAAAATACACTTGTTAAACTAAATTAACAGAGATTATTCTAATTTCAATTGGGGTATCATTTAGTTTTCAATATAATACAGATAATTGTGTTTTATAAAGGACTCAGGTACATGTTTCAAATGAACAAGGAAATGCTGGTGGACAGAATTCTTGATTAAAAAAAAAAAACAACTGTACCTTCTGTGGTCTGATGAAGCAAAGGAGTCAAAAGGTCTTGGTATTCTTTGACTTGCTCAAGATTGCCTCTAAAAACACCTAAAAGGTAAAATACAAAATCCAATACTGACTGTGCTCAATAAGCAGACAGAGATTTTGCCTTATAGAAACTTCTAAGCCCTTCAAAAATTATTCTGCTGACTTATGTAAATGAAAACATAAAATTGAGGAGAAATGCAAATATGTATGACATTTATATAGAAATTGATTTTAGAAAGTCATGTTAGCATTTAGAATTAAATATTGAATTAACTGAAATTTCACTATACTTATGCATAAATGTTATAGATATTCAATACCACGATCATAGTATTTATGACTTCTATGATAAGCTTTTCTTTATAAGTATGAACAAGATACTGCATCAATATTAAAGACTTCAAAATGGTTCTTAAAATTCTTTAATCATGTAGAAGGTAAGAAAAGAAATCTAAGTTGTCCTCTGACTTTCAGTCCTGTGTTTTGGCATATATGCACCTGTATTCGCAATTTATGCACATATAACATACACACATACATATATATCATATATGTACATACACATGGTTTTATAAAACTTCTTTAAAGGTCTAGCATTCACCCCGAAAGCAGAACTGCATAAACATGCAGCACTGTTACCATTGCTGGAGCCTAGTCCATTGCTGGATAAAAGGAATCACTCATTTCAGCTATTTTTATTTTGTGTGCTTGCACGTGCATGTTCCTGTGTACATGCAGGTGGCATGCATGTGTGTGCAAGCCATAGATGGACACTGCTTGCCTTCCTTAACCCCTCCCTGTCCGGCTCTGAACTGAACCTGCAGCTCACTAATCCTGTTAATCTGGCTGGCCAGTGGCCTCAAGGATCCACCTCTCTCTCTGCTTCCCGGCACTGAAGTTACAGCCACGTGCTTTTCAGGCAGGTGCTGGAGACTGCACTCAGGTCTGCCTGCTTGTACCACAAGCACTTTACCACCTAAGCCATCCGCCCCAACCCTCGGCTATTCTTTAAGTCACTTGTATTCTGAATCTTCAACTTCAGGAAAACAGTTCACTTACCATCAATCATCATGTAAAGAAAAAATATGGGAAATTCACATTCAATGCCATCAAACAGCTGGAAGAGACAGTGAAACATTAAGATTTGTATGTAACAACCTAGAGCAACTACATTTTAGGTTCTACGCGAGGAACTTATTTATAGCAATAAATTCAGCTTGAGACCAGTTGTTCCTTAACTTTTTTCAGGCCTTTTAGTCCAAAGCTCATTAAACAGCAGCAGCTAAATGATTTTTGTTTTGTTTTGTTTTGAGACATGGTTTCTCTGTGTAGCCTTGGCTGTCTTGGACTCGCTTTGTAGACCAGGTCGGCCTCGAACTCACAGGAATCCACCTGCCTCTGCCCCGAGTGCACTAAAGACTCATTAACACACCCAGCACTAACTAGAGCAGCGGTTCTTAGCCTTCCTGACACTGCAGCCCTTTAACACAGTTCTCATAAATTTACTTCATTACTACTTCATAACTGTTTTTTGCTATTGTTATGAATTGTAATGTAAATACTTAATAAACCATATGTCTAATATTTGACCCCTAAAGGGGTCATGACCCACAGGTTGAGAACGGCTGAGCTAGATGGCACCCTGAAGACAAAAGTCAGACATTGTGTTCCAGAGGCCGCAGTACAGTGGGGAGGCTGGCAAATAATAAATAGCTGCAGTGTGGCACACACCGTCCATAAACAGTACATCAGGAACATAAAGAAACATCTGCTAGCCGGATGTGGTGGCAAATGCCTTTAATCCCAGCACCCAAATGGCAGAGGCAGGAAGATCTCTATGAATTCAAGGCCAGCCTGGTCTACAGAGTGAGTTCCAGGACAGCCAGGGCTACACAGAGAAACCTTGTCTTAGAAACACCAAAACAAGAAAAGAAGAAAAGAAACATGTGATTCTGTCTTGAGTCTCAGGGAAGGGTTTGGCTACATGGTAATAAAGTAGCTAAAACAATGTACAGAGCAAAGAGTACAAATGACAGTCTCATGGGGACAGAGCACATTAAAGAAGCTATCACAAGTCACTACTTTAAGAATGCACAGGCAGAAGCCAGAAAAGCAGAAGCCAGGGGGTGGGCAGGAAGATGCTCAAGGACTGGGTACCTGGAGGTCAGGGGACCAGCGGAGAACACTGAGAAGGGTCGGAGTCTTTGTTACCTTTACTTCCAGGCTGGGCAGTTGGCAGTACTTAGGAGTCGTAGAGCAAGAAGTACGGAATCAACTCAAAGCATAAGAGCAATTCAAAGAGAAGAGATGGCAGCCCAGACCCCGTCTCAACTTCAGTACTATGGAGATTTTGAGCAGCATGGGGGAAAATTGTTTTTTTTTTTTGTTTGTTTGTTTGTTTGTTTTTTGGTTTTTTGAGACAAGGTTTCTCTGTGTAGCCCTGGCTGTCCTAGACTCGCTTTCTAGACCAGGCTGTCCTCGAACTCACAGCAATTCACCTGCATCTGCCTTCAGAGTGCTGGGACTAAAGGCATGCGCCATCATGTCCAGCCAGCATGGGAAATTTTGTCCCATCCCCAGCCTCCACTGATCTGAAATCTACAGATCCTGTCCAGTGTCAAGTTGGGTGACAAATTATCCCAAGTTATGGAGTACTAGCTTAAGCAAAGAAGTAATACACAAAAGGGGGAAAAACAGGCTCTCAAGAGGATAGCTCAGTCACAATTTTGTGAATGATAAAAGTGGTTCAGTGGTTGGGTCTGGCAAGACGGTTCTGCAGGAGAGATTGTCACTTGCTGTCAAGCCCGAGGGGCCCTTAGTTTCATTCCTGGAGCCACACGGTGGAAGGAGAGAACTAATTCCCAAGATACTGTCCTCTGATCTCCACATGCTCACCGTGGCATACACACACAGATGGGCAGCTGTGCACATGGCGCTCGCTTGCTCTCTCCCTCTCTCTCCCCTTCTCGCCCTCTCTCTCTCTCTCTGTCTCTCTCTCCCTCTCACCCCCCACACACAAACAAATTAGTAAAATATTTAATTAAAAAAATGATGGTTAAGTGGTAAGGAGGGCTAAGTGATAAGAAGATACCTAGAGTGACTCAGATATGGGCCTAGGCAGAGGACCAGGAGCTAGATGCAGGCCGACTGTAGGACATCGAAGTGCAGAGGTGTGTCTAAATTGCCGGTGCACAGAGGGAGGACACTTGAAGGCACACTATGAGTCGGGATAGCTGAGAGAGCTTGGTAGGAAGAAAAGCACAGTGAAGATGGACCCCAGAAGTAGACAAAGAGGGAGAGCGACACAGACAGGAAGTGGGGATGGCGGGGAATACGTGGTCACAGCAAACGAACACTCCAAAAAGGAAAACACAATTAACGCTCAGACACTAGGAGACTCGGCAAAATTGGGTGAGAGAAACCTTTATTCTGAGCCAGCCGCTGCGACTGCCTGAGGCCAGCCAGAGCTAGTAGGAGGCAGTCAAGGTGCCCCAGTCAGTGCTGCTATTCTGAAAGCTCGTGAGAACTTTGTGAGGGAAGGCTGGGCTGGCAGCCGACAGAGCAAGGCACTAGGGGTAGGTTTTGAGAATCATGACTCAGCAGGGCTCGGTTTCCAGCTTGATGCCTGTGAGATACGTGCTGCCAGAGCTGAGAGCCACATAGAGACATGCCTTCCCTGCCTTGGTGGACTGCGCTCCATGGACTATGGGCCAGAGTGACTCTATCCTCACATAGATTATTTCTGTCTCCAGCTCTGTAATCCAGACACGAAAAGTAACTAGTACCCCAGGGCTGCCCACAAAACACAGGCCATGCTTTTCAGGGTCATGGCTACCACCAGCAGATGGGAGGTCGACAGGAACAAATGCTGAGGGAAGGCTTCTGTTCGTGTCTTTAGTCATGGGCACTGATGCGTTTCCGCCAAAGGAAACAAGTGAGTTGGGAGACACAAATGGAGGGAAGGTAGGAATGGGAAGATGAGGAACAGGGACACATAGCCTACCAGAAGAAAATGTTCAGTGGGATCCCCTCAAAAACCATTTAGAAACATAGGATGTGCACACACACTGAGAGATATGGGTGTGCATCTATATCTATAGATGTCTCCATGTGGAATACCTCAAGAAAGAGAGGCAGCATCTTCCACGAGACAGGACACAGAGGGTAAGCGCTGGTAAAGGGAAGGATGCAGTAGTGGATGCCACACATAACAGAAGGTTCCCAGCACGAACAGGGCAAAGAAATGAGAACCTGCACCCATGTTTGTTTGTGTATAGGACGGTCCTACAGGATCACAGAGCAGACCTAGCAAGAGGTGAGAGTAGACAAGACCGAGAGTCCTGGAATGTGGACGGCTCCCACTCTGTTTGCAGCTTTCTCTAGTGTTCCTCAGCAGGTGAGGGAGTGGGTGAAGGAGTTCAAGGTGTTCTGTGTTGTGACAGGGTCTCAAGATGTCACCCTGGCTGGCCTGGAACTCACTATGTAGAGCACATCCACCTGAAATTCACAGACACCCTCCTGCCTCTGCCCCTGCACCTAAATGTAGACATTAAAAACATGAAACACTATGCCTGGTTCAGAGTATTAGTTTTAAAGATCATTTGCTTAATAACATAAGAGCAGATGACGTATAGAAACAAAGCCATGTAGGAGAAATAGGCTTGGTAGAAAATGCTAAAAATATTGCTTAGCCAGTGAATTCATGTGACTCCTGTGGTAAAAAGAGTTGATACTTATTGATCAGTGACTATGTATCAAGCACAATTCTAAGCATTGATATATAACAGCATTCAATCCTCCAGAAAAAGCTCATGGTATAGGTGATATTATTTCTAGCAATACATAATGTTAACACAGCTGGGTGGAGCAGAATCTCACATCAAGACATCAGTCTCCTGGATCCACGCTGTTGACTACTTGCATGTACTACAAGCATGGACCAGTGTGTGGTACCTTAATCTCAGCTGGTTTGTAATAGCGTCTGTTGGCATCTTCCAATGATGTTCTATACCCATCTCTCAAGAAACGCTTAAATCCGTATTTTCCTTTTAATTTCCTGATGACTTTATCGAGTGTCTGGCTGAACAGAGCTTCATCATCCAAGGCAAATGCAGGATAGCTGATGCAGGGGAGCAGGGCAGCATCTGTGTTCTGGGGTCATTAAGGTAAGGAGACTGTAAAGACCTGCAGTGAGGGACCTGACCGACACGGTCCAAGAAGACTCATGTCAAATTAAAGTCAAAAAGCTTATCAACTGACAGTGAGCTTAAGACAGATGCTCCTACAATGCATTTTTGTAAATCTGACAAAACATACAACACTATTTATTAATAAAAAGAATTTCAGACTTCAATATCAGGCTGTAACTTAAAAATTATAACGGAACAGAATGTAAAAAAGTTAATGCTTACTGACACAACTTAGTTAATGGAGCAATTTGCCTGGAACAGTGAAAGGGAGAAAACAAACAAAAGGCCCAACAACTAACTGGGTAAGTTAGCACCCATTAGCATTTATATTGCAGAAGCAATTAGAATTTATATTATAGAAATTCATGTATTGAATAGAAACATGCTTGTTCGTAGAAAAGCACTATTCTAGTTTCTTAAAAACAAAATGTTCTGTTCATTAACATATGTGGGAACACATATCAGCATGTTGCCAAAGCGGGAGAATAAATGGACAGATCATTAAATAACCAGATAACACCCTTTTATTGGTTTTGTAGTCATTAAGATCTGGCATTACGCATATAAAAAGTTAACCAGTCTGTCTGGGGTAGGTTTTGAAGGATAACCAATCCCTGGGAAAATGGGCGGTCAGGTCCAGGAGACATACAGAAGCTCCGTGAGACAGAGAGATTCAGACATGTTTCACCTCAGGGCCAAGATGAGGTGAATTTTCCTAAGACTCCATTATAAAAACAACAATTCCTTTGTTAAATGCTACTTTTGCTAATTTCTCCGAGAGAGAAATAATGTTGACTGTTCTGTTGTCCCTCAAAAGTCTCACAGGACTGGACAGCTTTGCCTGAAACTGTTTACTTCCTCCCTGGGCCTCAGGCGCTGGAGGAAGGGGACACATCTGCATCACGTCCTCTCATCCTACAGCTCCACACTGTAGTGTGCTTTCTTGAAAAGTAGATAAACATAAAAATCATGGGAATTCATTTCAGTTAGCTATAATGTCATCTCACATGAGAGCGTGATTCTCGGGGTAGCAGCGAGCACAGCGTCTGCCTGTTGCGATTGTGAGCATCCAGATCCACAAATATAACAGACCAAGAACAGCCCTGGGAATAAAAAAGGAGACATACCTCAGAGAACTGTAAACCATGTGACAGTCTTCCTCGAGACACGACAATTAAACAATTCTCTATCACTAACTGCAATTGGGTAAGAGATTATTATGACCTTAATTTTCATTAACTACTTGTATTACATGTAAATGAGTGCTTTGCCTGTATTCATGTTTGTGTACCACATGCATACCTGGTGCCCATGAAGGCCAGAAGAGGGCATCAGATGCCCTGGAATTGAAGTCATAGACAGTTGTGAGCCTCTATGTGGCTGCTGGGAATTGAACTTTAAAGAGTCCTCCAGAAGAATAGCCAGTGCTCTTGACCACTGAGCCATCTCTCTAGCCCTTTACTTTTCTTTCTTTAATGCTTTTAATACTTCCTGAATTTCTTGAAATGAACTTATAATCATTAGATATTATTTTTATATTCTCATCTTTTCTTATAAAGGTTTTGATTTTATAAAGACGTCTAGTAAATTACACCCATTTTAATGAAGAAACAGTTTAGCTAGTATGATAAGAGATAAAGCAAGAAATAAATTTGATTCATAAATCTGAGTTGTGAACACCTCCTGTATGATTTTTATTACACGATCAAACGAAACAAATTTAGGTTGCAATCTAGAATTACATTGAGTAACCATCTAGACTTAATCTTCTTGAGCATTATCTAGAAGAACAGGAGGACTCGTCATTGAAAGCACCAGCGTTACACTGGCAAGTGACGTGCGAACAGGGAATGAGGAAAGGCTCCCACAGGCTGTTCTGGGGCTAAGCAGAGTCCTGGGCTCCTACACTTCTGCCAACTGCACAAAGCATCCTGGAGAGGACAGCATACTGTGAGGAAAAGCAAGCGTGAATTTGAACATTGCTGCATGGCACACAGCTGACCCAGATGCGAGGGGCTCAGTAATGTACGAGATCCTCACGCCTGGGGCAGGAGGAAGGCAGCTCTAAGCCCAGGTCAGCTGGAGCGGAGAAGAGCAAAGCCAGAGCCTGGATTCTGGTGGAAGCAGAAGCAAGCGGACTGCTACAAAACATGTAGGGAAAGAAGTAGGCCGGGGCCTGTGAATACTCAAAACAGGAGCTATAATGTACCTGTAAGCCAATAACTGTCTGTCTGAAATTGGACCTTTAAAATTTATAATATATAAAAGGATAATTTGTAACTTAAAAGGCAAATTTGGCAAGTCTCTCCAATATGTGATTAAATAAATAGTAAACTACTATTTTCTGGGAAGAAATAAATAACTTAGTTACTTAAACTCATCAACTTTTCATTGAGGCTCCAATTTTTATTGGTCAACATTTAAGATGTATGCATAAAATAATCATAAAATGACTGCCTCCTGAGACTGAGCTAGAATACTATCATCTGTATAAAAACATATAGCATACTATAGGCACCATAGCCCTGATTTCCAGGAGGGGGAAAAACAATTCCAAACCACGCAAGGACACAGACGGGGTTTCCCACTTAGAAGCAAGTCTCTACCATCATGGAGGAAAGCCCACACAGAATGATCACTGCTGTAAATCACTAGATACACTGCTGGGCTGCAGATTTCAAAGGAAGGCAGACGTCTGCTGCGTCCTGAACACTGCAGAACCCGAGCAATCTGTCTGTCATCACCAGATTCAGCTTCTGCCCTCAGTGCACTGCCAGTCTCTTGCTTTCTACAATTAGAGGCAAGAACAGGAAAGGATGTGTTATAGGAATTACTTGAGAGACTGTATTAACTTCGGCTATTTGATATTTAGCTTATTTTATATGTGTAAGTGTTTTCCTTGTATGTGTGTCTGTGCCTCACATGTGTGCCTGGTGCCCGGAGAAGCCAGAATAGGATGACAACTCCCTTAGGAATGGAGTTGTAGATGGTTCTGAGAAGCCATGGGGGTGCTGGGAATAGAACCCCAGGCCTCTGGAAGAGCTCTTAGCCACCGAGCCACCTCTCCAGTCATCCCCAGATTGATTTTTATCTTCCACTTCCTAAAAACATGGGTGAATCTATGCTGACTCTACCCGGAGCCTCTTTACAACTAACCGCTCACACTTTTCTGTCCCCCTTACTATCTGTCACTGCTTGTTCTAATAGATGCACAAGGTGACTGAATTGGACCATCACCACGAGGACATGAATTCTGGCAGTATGAAGGGCTGTCCTCTCCCCTTAAGCCTCCTGACCAGGACAAATACTTCTGAGGTGGTCACGCAGGCCAGATCTGTGACCCTTATAAACCTCAACAGTCTCAATAAAGTGAAATGAGGCCAGGCTGGGCCAGTGCTGGCATGTGCATTGTTAGTACTGTTATCTGGACAGAAACTGTAGTGTCTTCTGACGTTGTGGATGCCGTCGGGAGCTCTCTATGCTATGCACTGCTTTGACAGGTGTTCTTAGAAATGCTGCTTCCCTGGCTGGTCCTGGGCTAATTAGATTTAGAAAGAAAGAGGGGCTTCTTTTGGGGGGGGGTCTTGTTTTTGTTTTGTTTTTTAAACATTTTTTATTTTTAACATATACATTTATATTATTACACATATATACAATAAACTACCTGTAGCAAGAAGAACCATGAAACAATCAGGAATTATATAAATGTTACATTCTTAGTGTTTTGGCTATTTGTATTTGGCAGCCTTGAAGAAAACATTTTTCCTATCTTGGTGCATCTAAAATTCTGAATGTAAATCAATCTCCGTCACCTCTTGTTATTATCAACTTAAAACATCTATCTAAGAAGAGGGACTTCTTAAAAAGATGGTAGGTTAGAAGCTACACCAGTCATCAAGCCATTAAGGAAAAGAATGAGGTTGCAATTAAGTAGACTCTGTTCCTAGGAGAGAAGTAGTTGAAGCGCAGCAGAAACACACAAAGCAACAACAACAACAACAATACAAAATACAGCAGGAAAGTGTGAGAAAGAAAATAGTCCCAGGTGAGGTTTATGAAGAGCCCTAGAAAGAAGCAAGCACAGCGGTCACCACATGGTACTCAGCAGCAGTACACCGGCTGCTACTGGAGCAAGGCTGCCGGAGCAGCCAAGGAGTGTGGGGCTGTCGGTTTGGTGAACTGAAAAGAGGCTGAGCTGATACACTGAGGGTGCAGAGACAGAAAGGACAGGGTCAGCCAAGAAACTGTAGAAGTGTGTACAGTAGGAACCAAAGCTGACATTGTCCAAGGACTATAGGAAGCAGTAACGCAGCCACTGTCTGAGTGAGCACGGCACGGGGGAAGACAAGCGCGATGGACCTGGTGCAGTCCTGCTAGCAGCTGGAGTGCTCCTGCCAAGACGCATGGGAAACAACAACAAACCCAACAAAACCCAGCCAAGACCTAGGTAAGAAGGACCACAGCATGACATGCAATGGCATGCAGAGACAGAGGGATACACCAGCTAAAGAGCTAGCATGGAAAGTGCTAGCATATCAGAGACAGATGTGTGCAGAGCACTCAATTGGGGAATTCTTAGAGGGAGGAGTCCCCCTACAGGCATCCTCAGTAAGGAGACCACACCCATTAATGGGTCTGAATTTATGACATTGGTCTCCCCATTTACCATGTAACCAGGAAGCCTGCTAAAAAGACAACCCCAAGCAAGAAAAAACATTGGTCCTAACCAGGAAGAAACACTAGCTGATCTGATAGTTTCTGTTTCATTGTTTCCTTTTACTTTTTCATGTATACTTTGGTATGACAACTGGCTGGTTGGATGGTTGGGTTGGTTGGTTGGTTTTAGGTTGTGTCTCACCTGAACAGGCTTTTGTGACTGCTCTTTCCTTTCCTGTACCTATTCCTATTACTGTTTGTGTGGTTAAAGGAAAAAGACCAAATTTGTTTCTACTTCTACGTGAAAGAATGAGTGAACTGCCCATTTAGTAATATTTAGCACACAGTTATGTTAAAATAGCTATGTTCTTGGCTGCAGTTTAGAGTTTCTGAGCATTAGAACTTCAAGAGGCTCCAGCCTCCTTTACACAAGGTCAGGAGCGAGCCTAGGTGCCGTGACTGCCTTTCGAATTGCTCCAAGGATTCTAATGTATGCACAAGATTGAAAAACACACCAAGAAACAATATTGGCAGAACATTTATAGCTATGACTCAAATTCCTGGTTAGGCCAGTCAGGTGTTCCAGAAAAGTAAAGCCCTGACAATGAGGCTGGGGCAACAGCTGTGCAGAGTGTGTGTGTGTGGCAGAGAGGCGGAGAAGGTATTAAACAGCACACATGGCCTCAGGTACTTCAGACGTCATGACGAAACTCAAGCCAGCCACTACCAGGGACACCGCCAACCTTGACACCCAGCCCCACTCAGCTTTCTGGTTGGCAGCCTAGGAAGATGTGACCTTTTCAACCGCTGTTATATTAGGCCCTCTGCTTTAATCCAAGAGGCCTGGCAGGCTTCCTGAGCAATGCTAGAAGACTTACAGTCCACCCCAGTCTGTCAGCTTCCGTACCAGGCTTCCTTTTCTTACCATGTTGGCAGAGCCCGCTGTCCCTGCACTGTCCCTCTATGACTAAGAACACTGGTGACCAGTGTTAACTACCATCATGTGGACCGTCACATCGCTTTGCCACTTCAGTAATCCTCAAACCTTCCTGAGGAAAACGGGTCTAGTTCTTGGCCCAGAATGGGGAGCTTCCTCTTCCTGCTCATTCTCTTCCAGCAACAGCCGGATCTGCTGTCAGCTGTTAAGAGTCTGTAAGTGCAAAATTTGCTTAAAGGTCCCATGAAAATGTAAAGCGATTTTCTGGGCTCCACTTTATCCAGAGAGAAGGCGCAGGGACAGAGAGAGAGAGGGGAAGAGAGACAGAGTAGAGAGAAAGAGACAGAGAGGAGAGGAGAGGAGAGGGGGGGAGGGGGGGGAGAGAGAGAGAGAGAGAGAGAGAGAGAGAGAGAGAGAGAGAGAGAGAACATGAGCTGAGGTTCACTAGGCCCACAATTTCCCATCCTCGTTACAGACATTACAAAAATTCTCTCTGCATGAAACATACATTGAAACGAACATGAGAGTTGACATGGAAACCATGGCACACAATGACAGGAATGCATCAAAAGTGTGGAACTCCCCAGAAGCCACTCAGAGAAGGAGAGTTCATCCAACTACTCAAATCAGACTTATCAAGATGCCCCAGCACCAAAGGAAAGCTGAACTTCAAGTGGCCAATCACGTCTGAACAGCGATGTCCAAACATAGGCTGCCACACACATTGCAGGTGGGCATGGTTCTAAGGAGATGACTTTGACAACAGATAGGAAAATTACATAAACATGCAAATAATTAGATTTCTCTTTTACCTGGTTTCCAAAGAGGTTAAATCCATTAATCGCTTCTAAGGCTGCTTTTGCTAAGCCAACGGAACTGGAGAGAAGGGAAGACCTCATTAGTGACATAAATCCAGCAAGTTTCTTAACAACAGCAAGTTCCCTTATAACAACCCACGCAGGAGAAAACATCATCCCCACATTTTTTTTTTTACTTGATTTTGTTTTTCATACTAATCACCCATGAAAGCTGTTTCTAGGTTCATCTTGACCTGGATTCTACCTCCAAAAGGAGCAGTTTGATTTCCGTTTATGAACTCAAGAAAGAATGGCAAGCTTGGGGATGGGCCTTGTGCCGGGCTGGGCAGCATCGTTACTCAGATCAATGGAACAGGCTCTTCCTGTGTCAATTTGGAGCCTTAAGAAAAGATTTTCCGTGTCATATACTTGTTACAGAATGTAATTTAGTGTAGCCACCCAAATGTGCTCTTTCTAGGATCCAATAAAATTGGCATTACTTTATGTTCACAGAATTACCGATCACTATTTGGGGCTATATTCTCTGTAATAAAGTGAGTGTTATTTCCTTCAGTGTCCCACTCCTTTGGCCTCTTAGATGCTACATGTAACAGTGCTGAAAATTCCTTATTTCATTACAAAAATAACACTCTGGGCACGTGCTGCAAGCAGAGTGAACTTTCGTCCTTGCTTAGGTCATGCTCATCTCTGGTATAACTGAAGTTCTCAAGTCCAGTTTATCCTGCTTTCTGCACATCTGCGTTTGTTTTACTCAGCCCCAACTGCATATATTGCTCATACGTATCACTGAAACTCAGCAAACTGTCATCAAGCCAGTATTTCTCTACTGTGGTCCCAAAGCAGCAGCAGCAGCAGCAGCAGCAGCAGCAGCAGCAGCAGCAGCAG
>CAJRSG010007379.1:75781-99034 GCA_907169655.1 Acomys percivali
GTGTGTGTGTGTGTGTGTGTGTGTGTGTGTGTGTGTGTGTGTGTGTGCTAGACTCCAGACTCTGGGCCCTGAGCAGATGGCGCACTGAGCTATACTCCCTCATATTACTTTGAAGAGTGAGAGTGAGAAGGGCGTTTCAATGAAGACAGCCTGTAGCGATGGTGCTGCGAGCTCAGTATCAAACACACACATGGAAAAAGCAAAGCTTCCCAATCTAGACCTAAGTTTCACACTCCATCCCAAATTACCTGAAAGTGGATACTGACATACATGTAAGATGTGACTTTGTGTGAAACTTTGGGGTGGTGGTGGAAGAACTCTTCAGCAAAGACTAGGCAAAGAGCTATCTATCAAAGACGACACCAAGAACATAGAGCATACAATACAGAATGGCTGAACTGGACTTCCTTGGAATTAAAAGCGTTAAGTAGCAGGGTGGAGAGATGACTCAGCAGCTCTCACGGTAAGTTTGGTTCCTTGCTCACACAAGGCTGCCCCAGCCATCTGTAAGTCCAGTCCCAGGGGACCCAAGGCCTCCTGTGACCTCTGCAGGCTTCTGTATGCAGGTGCTGTGCAGACACATATTCATCCACAAACACTTAGACATAAAATAATGTTTTAAAATGTTAAAGATTAGGAAAAGAGTCATGGCTATAACTTAGTGCAGAGCACTTGCCTAACGTGCATGAGGTCCTAGGTTCAGTCCCCACTACTTCAATACATAAAAAAGGAAATAAGTACTGGCATATACAATATATGAAGATCTCTCAAAATTAGCATAAAAGTCTAACCCGAACAGCAACAAAATGAGCAACATTTTCTTTTAGCAAAAAAGGATAAATATTCTACAAATAAGCACATGAAAAAGATGTTCATCATGACCAGCCAATGGAAAATCCAAGTCAAATCAGAAGTAGTCAGCATTGTGAGCCAGCCAAAGTGGCTAAAATAAAAATTACAGACGACACCAAGAGAGAGACAAATTGCATCATCACTGCTGGTGGAAATGCCAGTGCATATATGTCCTCAAGAAAAATTTGGAAATTTCTAGACAAAAACGAACCATGTAACTATGATATGTATATAATTACTATATATATAATATCCAATACTATGCACTAAGCCCAGAAATTTTTCACTTCACACAAAACCCTGAATGAAACATTGTTTCCTTTCGTGAGGCTGTGTTCGGGCAGCAGGTCTAAGAAACCATAGTCCAGTCCTAGACCACAAGTTCTCTGCTTTCGTGTCTTCTTAGCCATCTGTAGTCTTCCTATTACACACAATCTTTGAGCTGCACCAGGTTTATTTCTGTGTATGATGTGAGGTAAGATCCAGATCTATTGGTTTGCATGTGAATATCTGTCTTATGACTTCACACTGAAAAGACTAGTCTTAATTGGATCATGTACTATCAAAAAATGAATTGACCCTATATGAATGGATTTACTTCTGGACTGTTAATTCTACTGATCTCTATGCTTATTTGTATCGACAAAGCAAACAATCTTAAATTACTGTAGCTTTGTAACTCATCTTGTTTCGGTTGGAAGGGTATTTTATCTTTTTATTTGTTGACTCCTAATCCGTTGCCTCTGCCTCTACTTCCTACGGGCTGATATTATAGGTACCAGCGACCAGCCTGCCTTTCTAGTAAGTAGTGAAACTGAAAACTGTGACTCTTGTAACTTTTCCTTGTTTCATGGTGTTTTGTTTGGTGTGGGTCCAAATTACTGAATTGGGAGGATCATTTAAACCTAAAAGCTGGGCCTTACAGACCTCTCTGAGTGAACATGAAAATGTCAACACCTCAAGAGGATTTGGGGTAGAGGCTGCAGAGGAGGTCAACTAAAGGCTATAAAACAGATTTGGAAACGGGCTTAGAAGAGAACACCGCACCTTGACTAAAATGCACATTCACTGATGATTTCTATTTCAACCTTCTCTCCAAATATAATTAATTAGTTAATAGACATTCTATAAATTGACAAATATACCGATTTGTTACTCACTAGTTATTCAAATCTCTGGCAATAGCAACTTATTTCTTTTGAGATCTTACACTGTGCTTGCAAAATGGTAAGTGCTGTTAAAAGAATTAAAAAATACTTTAATAGCACAAGGAATTAATGATTCTTTTATAAGTTGTGAACTATATAAAGTGACTGATCAACAGAATATATGCTGATAAGATACTTGCAAGGTGATACCACAGTTTTTGTTCTAGAGATAGCTAAAATAATTGCTTAAAAGATGATTTGTAATAAAGCAATTTGTTACTAAAAAACAAACAAAAAAAAAAAACCCAAATCACTTCTAAAGAAGATGGTAGGATTTGAGGTACGTAGTTTAAAATATACCAGGAAACCTACACACTGCCAGGTACAAAACCAGGCTCAGAGTTCTGTTCAGACTACTTGGCCTTAATTCCCTGAGCTGCTCAATTATACTTAAGGGACAGGATTTTACAGTACTGCAAATGTAACTGTCGATCATGGATGGATCTGTATGGAAATTTGCATAAAACGAAGCAGAATGAATGGAGAGAAGCTTCTATGATAGTCAAATTGGAAAATAAAAAGTTACGTAAGAATTACTAAGTAGGCGGGGCATGGTGGTGCACCCCTTTAATACCAGCACTTGGGAGGCAGATACCAACAGATCTCTGTGAGCAGTCAGCCAGAGCTATTTAGGGAGATACTGTCTCAACAAACAAACAAACAAAAACCATCCTGAGGTAACCCAGACCCAGCAAGACAAACATAGGATGTGCTCAGTTATAAGCTGCAAAGTAAATGCTAACAAAGCTACAATCCACAGACCCAGAGAAGCAAAGTAACAATGCGGGGGGGGGGGGGGGGGGGGGGGGCGCACAGGAATCTCCCTGGAAAGCAACATAGAATGGCTGTCACAGGTAGACTTGGGGTCGATGGGGACAGGAACAGGTGGGATCAGGCGCGGGGAGGATGAAGGGAGAGAGTACTGGGACAGACAACTGAAATTGGGCTTCTTGGGAACAAGCGAGAAACCTATTGCAATGGAAACTCCCAGGAACCTATGACGGTGACCCTAGCTAAGATTCCTAGCAATGGGGGATACAGAGCCTAAATAGGCCATCTTCTGTACCAGGCAAGACTTCCAGTGGAGGGGTTGGGGCACCAACCCAACCATAAAACCTTCGACCTACACTTTGTTCTGGCTACGAGATGTAATGGGGTAAAAGTGGTGTAGAAATCGTGGAGCCCCACACAATGACTAGTCCAGCTTAATACTCATGCCACGGGCAGGAGCCCACCCCTGACTCTGCCTGGAGGGCCAGGACACAGAGGTTGAATAACCCAGAGACCTAGGATAGACCAAACACAACTGGCAAAAAAAAAAAAAAAAGAAAAAGAAAAAGAAAAAGAAAGAGAAAAAGAAAAAGAAAGAGAAAGAGAAAGAAAGAAATGATTCCTAATGACATTCTGCTATACTCATAGATTGATGCCTAGCCCAATTGTTATCAGAGAGGCTTCATCCAGCAACTGATGGAAACAGATGCAGAGACTCACAGGCAGAGCTCAGGGAATCCTATGAAAGAGGGAGAGGAAGGACTATAGGATCCAGATAGGTCAAGGACAACACAAGAAAAACCAGAACCAACTAACCTGGGGTCACAGGGGCTCACAAAGACCCAACCAACAACCAGGGAGCCTGCAGGGGTCTGACCTAGTCCTCTGCATATACGTTACAGCTGTGTAGCTTGGTCTTCTCGTGGGACTCCTACAGGGGGGCAGGGGCTGTCTCTGACTCTTTTGCCTACTTTTGAGACCCTTTTCCTCCTACTGGGGAGATGCCTAGTCTCTTACTCTACCTTGATTTGCCATGACTGGTTGACATTCATGGGAGGTCTGCCCTTTTCTGAAGAGAAATGCAGGAGAAATGGAGGAGGACGTGGATGAGGGGCTGGGGGGGGGAATTAGAGGAGAGGAGAGAGAGAAAACTCCAGTCGGGATATAATATTTGAGAGAAGACAAAATTTAAAAATTAAAAGAGAAAAACAAAGAAAAAATACTAAATAGTTATCTTAAATACTGAATAAGATAGGAATAAAGGGGCTAGAGAGATGGCTCAGCAGTAAAGAGCACCGACTGCTCTTCCAGAGGTCCTGAGTTCAACTCCCAGCAACCACATAGTGGCTCACAACCATCTATACTGGAATCTGATGCCCTCTTCCAGTATGCCTGAAGACAGAAAACTCATATACATAAAATAAATAAATCTTTAAAAAAAAAAAGATAGGAATAAAATGGTCACTAAAGGAATCATATACTGCTACAAATCTACTATTTTATTATTTTCTTTACTAGAAAACAAGAATATAAAACCTTTTAAAAATTAAAAATCAGATTTTAAATCTTTTACTTCTAATGTCATCTTTAATTTCAAGTACAAGAGTGACCAACAAAGCAAGGGGATTATTTGGTTAAATGTAAGAGTCTATTTATGAGTTAATGCTTAGAAAACTTTTCCCCAAGGTTAGGGCTTAGGATTGAAAGGACACTTTATAAGTATAGCCTTAGTCTTCCCCAAGCGAAGAAGGTATAGGTTTAAATGTAGCCCCAGAGGCAGTTTGAGATTAGCTGGATCTGTACCTGCGGGATGAGAACTGATGCTGCTATAAATAGAGATCAAAGTGCTGTTCGGGCGTTCACTACAGGCCCTGGAGGACAAACAGAAGAGAAGAGAACACCTTCTGGCATCACCCAGTTGTCCCTGGAGACACTGAGAGAAGCTCCGGCCTAGAAAGAGCCAAAGCAGCAGAAAAAGTGTGGGTCCAGCAAATGGTTACTCAGGAAACATTTGAAGAGAAGTGGTGAATTTGGAGCAATTAATGGGCCTTTCTGCTGAAGCCTCACAGAGGGTGAGGCTGGGCTTGGACGGAGTTCAGATAAATGGATGAAGAGAACTGTTCAACAAAACAACAGCATGTTGGGGTTTAGCTAAGAAATGTTAAATAAGTTTAGACTATAGATGAGTCGAAGGTCAAGAACTGAAGACAACCTTGAAACCACAGTGTTGACAGGTTTCTTTTTCACCCTGTTCTTGGTACGGAATCTAGTTCTGATTCGATGACTTACTGTATGTATAATTTAAGGGGGAGGGACTCACACAGCCCTCCAAACCTTACTGTCTCCCTCTATAAAAGGGACCAGTGCTCTCTGGATGACTTAAACACATATTCTATAGCTGTTCAGTACCACAGGCTGCAATCGTTAAAGGGCTGATAAGCACAGCTGTCAAAGAGGAGGACTGCAGGCTCAGAACACCAGGGATGTGTTTTAGTGGCTCAGGGGCAGCAGCCTTCCTGCATACAAAGTGCAGCTTAGAAGAGAATCACCCCATGTGCCAAGTGAAGGAAGAGCCAAACCGAAGGCAAGTCAGACTCCCCACCTCCCACCCCTTCTGCTACAGACAACTGTAAGGCACAGACATAGAGGGAAAGGCAAAGAGCCAGAAAAGTAAGGGAAGTGTAAATACACACACCACACACATGACTGCAGACAGACAGATGCCTGACTCCAGAGAACCAGTGACCTTGAGGTGAGAGCAATGGATTTTTTTTTTCCTCAGAGACAGGACCTCTCAGTAGCCTGGACCTTGCCAAGTCTACTAGGCTAGTTGGCCAGGCAGCCTCAAGGATCTGCATGTCTCTGCCTACCCAGTGCACCACCACACCCTACAGTTTAATGTGAGACCTGGTTATCAAAACAGGTCCAAATAATTGTAAGGCAAGTGCTTTAGCAAACAAACCATTTCCCCAAGCCCAGCAGGAGATCTTTTTACTGAAGTCCTACCCTAGAACAGCTAATGGGATTCAGATGAAGGGCCAGGGGGTAGTCCTGTCAGACCTGACTAGTTGTGCTGATCTGAATGAGGATGACCTCATAGGCTCAGATAGTTGGATGCTTCCTCACCAAAGAGTAACGCTGTTTGGAAGGGCTTATGAGGTGTGGGCTTGTTGGGGAAGGAATATCATTGGGGCTGGACTGTGAGGTGTCATAGGGCTAAGCCAGGTCACCTCTCTCTCTCCCTCCCCACCTCCCTGCTGCCTGCAAATCAGGATGCAAAGCCCTTAGCTGCTGCTCCAGAGCCACGCCTTTGTGCTGCCTGCCATGATGATCATGTGCCAATCCTCTGAAACCATAAGCAAGCCCCAATTAGATGCTTTCTTTCATAGGAGATGCCTTGTGTCATTGTGTCTCTTCACAGCAATAGAACAGTGATGGGGATACTAGTGTTTGTTTTTTAACGGTGATATAAAAGTAATAGTGATTCAGTAGAAAACATACTTTGAATTCTTAACTTTCCTCAGGGTAGAGATACGTAGTATGTTTATACTCTTGTGATACTGGACAGCTTCTAGTCAGCCATGTCATCATGAGGATAAACAGCTGCTAATCCACAGGGTATTACTATATAACACATTTTCTATTCATGGTCAGTTCAGTCTGGGATAGGTTTATGCAGAGTAGCCCCATTTAGTGGAAGATTATTTGCATAGATTAATTCAAAGCTTAAGGATATGGTAAAGCTGGTGAACTTAGTGGTGGGGGACAGATGTACGTAGACCCACATAATCTGGAGGTACCCCATTGTAGAAATCAATGCAGGGTCGTGACCCCATCCCTAGCTGGAAGCAGCACTACACTCTAGGACACACACAGTACAGGAGATACTGGTTGCTGGCAACTGAAACCATCACCGTGCCCATGGTTGCCTTACCATTCCAAAATGTACTCTTTCTGCATCAGAGATGACATATCTCAAACAGGCATATGTGAATGACAGTTCAGAACCATTGCAGAGTTAGAGGGAGTGTAAGAAAAATATAATTCTCTGAGGAGATGATAAATTCTTACACAATAAATGGTAAGATTAATGTTAAATGCATAAAACCTACCATCTGAATTCAAACGGCAACCCTCATTACTTCTCCGGCTGAATACAATTGGGCTTGCTACAGTTAAAATTAATTTTTCATGGAAAGAATACAAAGAGCATCGCACAGAACATGATTCCATGCAGAGCAGAAGAGCAGCAATCACTGAGTTTAGTGACACAGAGAACAGCCTATGGTCTACACACTGGCTTGTCAGGGCTAATCTGACAGTCCTTTTTATTTCCGTCTTTTGTACTGACATGTTCTTAAATAAGTGATATATCAGTATCTAGTTATCACTAATGCTAGGCATTCAAAAATATATGGTATATTTAAGTTATTGCTGCAGCTCTATTGCAGCAGAGTAACTATTATTAGGTTCATTTTAAAGATGAAAAAGAGGCACACAATGATTGTTTAACTTATTCAGGTTTACACAGCTAGGCTCTAGAAGTAGTTTTAAAATAAGGCTGCTATACTAGTTGAATTTGTTGTAGGAGATTAGTCATTAATCAAAACACACAGAGTTATAGATTCTTTTTTAAAATGCTTATTTTATTATTTTTAATTATGTGTATGTGTGTGCCTGTTTGGGGTCATGTGTATATGAGTGAAGGTGTCCTGAGGACATCAGATCCTGGAGCTGGAATTCCAGGGGCTGTGAGATGGTGCATGCTGGGCAGGGGACTCGGGCCGTCTCTGTAAGACCAGTACAGGCTCTTAGCAGCTGAGCCATCGCTCCGGCCGCAGAGATGCAGACTTTTTTTTTTTTTTTAAGAGCTGCAGACTCTTAACCAATATTTTCTGGACTGGTTTCTATTCTTCCCCTAAGTCTCAACAATTCAAGCTGACCTCTAGTGCTAACTTTTGCTTGTGTTCTTTCAGTGCACCACCCTTCAGAAAAGGAGCCCGAGCCCAGGGACACGGACTATTTTCTAGTCAGTTGGAAGATAACCTCCAGGGCACTAAGTTAGGAGAAATCAAAGCTGCCATCGGTTGTTAAAGCTATGGCTTCAGCAGCACAGATACAGAGACTTTATAAATTACCAGCCTCAGTCAGCCGCTACTGCTGCTTATTCAAATACAAGCTACAGCTGGACATGGTGATGGCAGTCAGGCAGGCTGCTAAGTTTTGTTGGAAAGTACGAGAGCCTGTGGTTCATGCAGAAACAATCTCTGTAACGTGGAAAGGAGTCTCACGGGCACTGCATATACCTCTGGTGTTTGGACAATCTGACAAACTTGATATTTCAAATAACGCAATTTCAGAGGAAAAGATAGAACATGGTTGAACAGAAAGGCCATGCTGTGGGTGAGGAGTGGGGGATAGGCCACGCTCCTTCCAGATGTCAGCTTACGGTGCCAAGAACACTGCTTTTACTGTAAGTGAACCCTACTGGAATTACAAACAGGAACACAAGCTGTCCTGAAATTAACACTGCAACAACAGATCCAGTCTAACACTTTTGAGTTTTCAGTTTCAACTCCAATGCACACATTTAACCAACACCAAAACCATCCTCAGAACTGGGCAAGTACCTCGAGTGTAGCTCTGTGCTGCCATTATTGTATTTGCTTCCTCTTTCCCAGACACCAAAGTCAGGAACACGGTAAACTCTTTCCACACAAAACACAAGGTTTTGAATAAAAGAGACCTAAAAGAAAGCAAAAGAAACGAAACATAAGAATACATGCAATGCTGGGCGTGGTGGCGCACGCCTGTAATCCCAACACTCAGTGAGGCAAAGGCAGGTGGGTCTCTGTGAGTTCAAGGCCAATCTGGTCTTCAATGGGAGTCCAGGACAGCCAAGGCTACACAGAGAAAACCCCATCTTGAAAAATCAAACCAAACAAAAACACACATACATGGAGCACTGAGAAGAATAATTATATGCCATCTGAAATCCAAGTATGAACTTATATCTCAAAGTATATTGCTGTTTTCCTTCTTTTTCTTAAGACATGGTCTCATGTACTCCAAGCTGACCTCTAGCTCTATGTAACCAAGGATGACCTTGAACGCTGATCCTCCTGGCTGAGTGCTGTGATTACAGGTATGTGCCACACCTAGTTTGGGGGGGAGCACACTGGGGGATTGAACTCATGGCTTTGTACATGCTAAGCAACCACTCTACCAACTAAGCTATATCCCCAAAGTACATTTTTTAACATATGGAATTCTTATGATTGTTACATTTCCTATGAGTCCTCCGCTGTACTTAGTTTTTCAAATATAATGCTTACTTTGTGTGAGAACCTAATTAGTATTATACACTACAGAAATAAAACTTAATTCCTTTCCATGTTCCAACTATAATTCTTCAATGAGGTAACATAACTGTTTATGAGGGCTGTGCATCATAAGAACTAAGTAAAACATAGAACAGTATTTTATGCTGGGTAATGTCTAGAAACTGAAATGTCTATATGACACACACAGACACACACACACACACACACACACACACACACACACACACACACACACTATAAAGCTTTGAAGAGTAAAAGAATAACCTTTTAAAACATAAAAAGATATTTCCTTTCTGCAAAATTCTGGTCTCAAGCTGATGAGCCTGGAGTTTCCCATTCATACTTCTGTAATTTTCCTTCCTATCCCTTCTGTAGCTAGAGATCCTGATTATGAACACAGCCCACAGCTGGAGGCTGCACAGGACAAGGGGGACTGGAGAGCGCCACACCAAGACTAACATAAAGGAAGCACCTGGCAGCATGCTAAGCTCTCTCCACTTCACTCTTTATAGACCACAACATTGGGACATTCAATCGGATTTTTGTTCCATTTCTGTTTTCTTCAATCCTTTTCTGACAATAAAGCCAGTTTCTTCTACGCAGGTCCTGAGTGGTCTCTGCACAGTCTTTGGAAGTGACATTTTCTAGTTCCCGAATCACTAACGAAGCAGCTGGACGTTAGCCAAATTTGGTGTGTTTTGATAGTTTGCGTCTTCTTTTCACTCTTGTCCTCACTCCACTACCAAGGCCAGTGGTATTCAGTCAAAACTGTTTTGTGAATCTTGACAGTACCGTGGTTTTTCAGAGCAGACACTCAGGACGTCTTAGTGCCCCCATGCCTCTCACCTGGCGGCTCTTTGTATTAAACCAACCTGAGTGCTGCCTTGGCTCCCAGTGGGTTAATCATGTGAGTCTCTCGCAATTCCGACTGAAGCGCTTTTTCCACAAAATGAATTTTCCTTCAACCTCAATTCAAAAGGATGCAATAGCTAATAGTTCTCATTTGCTTTTAAAGGCACAACCACAGCTCATTATCTTTCTGTTTCATACGCTGCCCTCCTGCCAGCTCTAATTAGCACACGTCTACCTTCTCTTGTTTGTAGTTATAAAATATCACGAGCTTTAAAACTACTTTCTCTTTAACTCATTCTTCAGCAAAATCAGAAACCAAAATGAGATTCTGCCTAAGAATTCCATTTATGTGAATATTCGTGTTTTATTAGAAAATTATTAATGTGATTATTATAGAGTTTTGTCTTAAGCCTTCCTAAAGTTATTACATATCTGAACATTATTGCTTTTGAAATTGCGTTCATTTATTTTGTGCATGTGTGTATGAATGAGTGTATATATATATATATATATATATATATATATATATATTGAGTAGTGTGTGTATGTGTGTGTGTGTGTGTATGTGTGTGTGTGTGTGTGTGTGTGTGTGTGTGCGCGCGCCCGCGCGCGCACCACAGCATGCTTGTGGGTGGCAGAAGACAACTTGTGGACATAGAAAACCATTTTCCACGACGTGAATTGCAAGGACCTGTAAGCAAGGTGGCATGTGCTTTTACGAACTAAGACATCTTCCTATAATCCCCCCACCCCCATTTTAAAGATACAAAGTACTGCTCTACTGTCCAAACTGCAAGCTCTTGGACTGAATCATTCTTCTACATCAGCCTTGCAAGCACTTGGAACTACAAACAAAGTCACTACACTATGTGTATTGCTCTTTTTAAATAAAAACAATTTGGAGATATGAAATATATCTAGCTGCAAAGGATTCTGCAAATAACAAGCTACAGACCTGCATAACTTCCCTGACTCAGAAATATAAATCCCTTTGAGTTCTTACAGGAGTACATCAACAGATGAACAGACGAGAATCCAGCCCCTCAAGTTATAATATGCTGAGTGAACAGAGAAATTGTGATCTAGATAAACAGAATACTATCCAGCAATTAAAAAAAAATTACACAATATCCAGGAAAATCGATGAAACTGGAACTCTTCATGATAAGGGAAATGTAATTCTAGAACCAGAGAGACAAATAGTGCATGTCTTTCCTTAAAGGGGAACGGAAAGCAGAGAGAATACTCAGGAGGAAGGAGAGGACCAGTTGGATGGGGAACAGGAAGCCAGAGAATAACAGGATGAATGAGATACAAGCGCAGGGCATGGGTGTAGGGGAGCACATGATGTGACTCATGTGTGAAAGCCTAAGAAAATTGGGTCCTCCGAGAGACAAAGAGGCTGCAGAAATGAGAGAGAGATCTCAGTGTCTCCCAAGGTAGTCTTCTATTGACTTCGATCCTGACTCTATACTCCTGTTCTAGATCCTGATCCTATACACCTGTTCTAGATCCTGACTCCATACACCTGTTCTAGATACCAATTCTATAACCTGTTCTGGATCCCAACTCTATGCACCTGTTCTAGATCCCAATTCTATAACCTGTTCTAGATCCTGACTCTATACACCTGTTCCAGATCCTAGCTCTATACACTTTTTCTAGTTTTAGTCCATTGCTGTGCTGAAATAAAATAAAATTCTCTGACCAAAAGAAGCTTAGCAGGGAAAGTGGGGGTTTTTTGGTTTGGTTGCTTTAGTTGGTCTGTTGTGGGAGTGCGGATGTTGGGGATATACTTCCAGAGGTCAGGGACACAAAGCAGGAGCATGGAGGCTAGGACCACAGAGAAACTCTACTTGTTGGCTTGCCTCTAAGTGGGCTCACTTATTGCTGCCTTGATCACTCAAGCTTAGCATGCTTTTTGTTAATACAGCCCAGAAACAGCTATCTGAGGAATGATGCTGTCCACAGTGGGCTAGATCCTCACAAGCCAATTAATAAACAAGACAATGCCTCACAGACATGCCCACAGACCAATCTGATCTGGGCAGTTCCTCAGTGGAGGCTTTTATCTAGGCTGTGTCAAGTAGACAATTAAGGCTAACCAGACAGTACCTGTCTTAGGGTTTCTATTGCTGTGAAGAGACACCCTGAGCACAGCAACTCTTATAAAGAAAAACACTTAAGACTGGCTTATGCTGGGCGGTGGTGGCACTTGGGAGGCAGAGGCAATAGATCTCTGAGTTCAAGGCCAGCCTGGTCTTTATAGTGAGTTCCAGGACAATCAAGGCTACACAGAGAAACCTGTCTTGGAAATAACCAAAAAATTTAAAAAGGACTAGTTTACAGCTCAGAAGTTTAGTCTATTATTACCATGGCAAGAAGCATGGTGGCACTCAGGCAGATGTGCTGGAGCGGGAGCTGAGAGTTCTACATCTTGATCTGCAGGCAGCAGAAGTGAATTGCCACACAGGTATGGCTTGAGTATCTGAGACCTCAAAGCCCGCCTCTAGTGACCACTTCCTCCAACAAAGCCACACCTCCTAATAGTGCTGCTCCCTATGGGCCTATGGGTGCCATTTTCTTTCATTGAATCCCACTCCCTGGTCTCCATAGGTTTGTATCCATATCATAATGCAGAAACAAACTGAGTCCAACCTCAAAAGTCTCCATAGTCTATAACAGTCTGAGCACTTTTAAAAGTTCAAAGTTCAAAGTCTCTTCTGAGACTCATGCAATCTCTTAACTGTAATCCCCTGTAAAATCAAAATAAAAAGCAGATGACATATTTCCAACATGTAATGGCACAGTATGTACATTACAATTCCAAAAGGGAGTATAGCAAGGAAATACTGGACCAAATCGAGATGGAAAACCAACTGGGCAAACTCCAAACTCTGCATCTCCATGCTGACGTCAAAATGTTTTTCAAGTCTGCAGCTCCTTTCAGCTTTGTTGACTGCAACACACTTCTTTTCCTTGGGCTGGTTCCACTCTCTGCTAACAGCTTTCTTTCTTTTTTTTTTTTTTTTTAATTTCTTTTTTTTATTAATTTATTCATATTACATCTCAATTGTTAGCCCTTTCTTGTATCCTCCCTTTCTTTCCTCCCTCCCGCTTCCCCCTCTACTCCCTTCCCCTATGTCTGTGATTGAGGGGGACCTCCTCCCCCTGTATATGCTCCTAGGGTATCAAGTCTCTTCTTGGTGAATTATTATCTTTCCTCTGAGTGCCACCAGGCCTCCCCATCCAAGGGACATGGTCCAATATGGGGCACCAGAGTGTGTGTGAAAGTCAGATCCCCTTCTCCACTTAACGGTGGAGAATGTCCTGTCCATCGGCTAGACTGGGTAGGGGTTCGAAGTTTACTGCCTATATTTTCCTTGGCTGGTGCCATAGTTTGAGGAGGACTCCAGGGCCCAGACCTGCCTGTATTTCAAGCTGTACTATAGAGCAACAGTAATTAAAACAGCATGGTACTGGCACAGCAATAGGCTAGTGGATCAATGGAATCGAACTGAAGACCCAGAGATGAATCCGCACACATTTGGTCACTTGATTTTTGACAAAGAAGCCAAATCCATTCAATGGAAAAACGACAGCATCTTGAACAAATGGTGCTGGTCTAACTGGATGTCTACATGTAGAAAAATGCAATTAGACCCCTATTTGTCACTATGCACAAAAATCAAGTCCAAGTGGATTAAAGACCTCAACCTAAAACCAGAGACATTAACCCATTTAGAGGAAAAAGTGGGGAAGAATCTGGAACACATAGGTACAGGAGACAACTTCCTGAATAGAACACCAACAGCCCAGGCCTTAGCGTCAACAATTAATAAATGGGACCTCATGAGGCTGAGAAGCTTCTGTAAGGCAGGTGACACTGTCAAGAGAACAAAGCGACAGCCTACAGACTGGGAAAAGATCTTCGCTAACAGCTTTCTATGGCAGGTATCTCATGGCATCTCCAACGTCTTGGGGTCTCCAAGGCAACTCAGGCTTTACCTTCACAGCATCACACAATGGCCTCTCTACGCCTACATGCAAGGACACCCCACAAAGCCTGGCTTCCGTGGCTTTCCTTAGTCACAGAGGGAGATTCCACAGCCCTTTCCTTCTGTCTTTGACTCTAAAGCCAGTACCATGTGGCCAAAATTGCCGAGTTCTGTTGTTTGCTGAGGCTGGAACACAGCCCCTTGGTCAAGGATATCTTCACCAGCTTTCTGGTTCCGATGTTTTCCTTCATGGCCTAAGCTTGGCTATTCTGAAACTCTCTCTGTAGACCAGGCTGGCTTCAAACTCAGAGATCTGACTCCAGAGTGCTGGGATTAAAGGGATGCACCACCACACGTGGCTCTAAATTTTTCTTTAATTCCATTTCAGAAGGTGGCAGCTTAACTTGATGGAATCTTGCCCTGGGTCACCACTCCCTTTATTCAGGATTTTCTTTAATCCACTTATCCCCTTGAACACAGGACTCAGTTTCACTCTACTTCCAGCTTCCCTTTTTTCCTTCCCAAACTGTATATTCTACAACTTTCTCTGCTCAGCTTGCTCCTTTTCATTATAAATTTTCATAAGAGTGAACAGTAATAATTATAGGACAGAGTCAATACTAGGCTGTTTTGAAATTTCCCCTGCCTTGCAATTAATCTAAAACTCTTCATTTTACCCACAGCCAAACTTTTTTGACAAGGGCAAAACACAGCCACATTCTTTGCCAAAATATCACAAGAGTGAACTCTAGGCAGGAAATTAATATTCTTGTCCTCTGAAGCCTCTTGAGTAAGATTCCCACAGTTCAAATCACCCTGAGCACCACTGTCTTCCAAGTTCATGCTAGGATGGCCCATTAAGCATTCAACTGCTTTTCTAATCCAAAGTCTCAAAGTCCACATTCCTCCAAACAAAAGCATGGTCTTGTACTGATTGGTTTTGTGAGTCAACTTGACACACTAGAGTCACCAGGGAAGAAGCCTCAGTTGAGAAAAAACCTCCATGAGATCCAGCTAAAGGCATTTTCTTAAAAAGCGATCAATGGGGGAGGGCCCCGCCCATTGTGGGCGGGACCATCCCTGGGCTGGGGGTCCTGGGTTCTATAAGAAAGCAGGCTGAGCAAGCCAGGAGGAACAAACCAGTAAGCAACATTCTTCCATGGCCTCTGCATCAGCTCCTGCCTCCAGGTTCCTGCCCTGTTTGAGTTCCTGTCCTGACTTTCATCAATAATGAACAGCAACATGGAGGTGTAAGCAAAATAAACCCTTTCCTCCCCAACTTGCTGTTTGGTCATGGGGTTTTATCACAGCAATAGAAACCCTAAATAAAACAGTACCCAATGTTATTTGCCGCCCTTCCCATTTTCATACAAATTACTGATGCATGCTAACTTGCTTTTTAAGGTATATATCTTTGAGATCTATTTTTAGAAGAAGTCCATAAAGAAAAATATCTAATACAAAGAATCTTTAATAGTAACCTTCGAATCAGAGTTATGGTATTTTCTGACTGTCTTATGAATGTCTTTAAAAAAAAATAACTGAAACAGTTGAAATGATTTAACAACAGAATGCAAATGAAATAATTACATTTTAGGATACAGTTTAATGTGGCCAATGTGCTAAAAAGCAAAATCTTAAAACGGCTTTATAAAACATAAGGTATGAGATAGAAAAACTGCTAAATCCAATATTAAGAGGATTTCAGAGGAATAAACAAGTGTACGTTTATAGTTTTTGGCTATTAATTCCAAAAGCAAAGATCAATTCTCTCTTATATATGTGTGTGCATGTATATAAAACATTCACTGCAATAAGCAAAATTAATCAGCATGTATAGTAATTCATTTTTGAGTTATGTTTTCACAACTATCTACGGGTAGACGGTTAATGCTTACAAACTTCAGTTAAGAATAAATTCTAGAGTTCTGTAGCACTACCACTAGTTGAGTGACAACAGTTAATAGTTATATATTCTAAAAGCTATAGAAGAATGAGTTTGAATGTTCTCATGACAAAGAAATGTGACTGATATGCTAAACTACATATCCTAAGAATCAAAATTTCACAGTGTACACCTTAAATATACATTATGTCAAGTAAACTTTTAAAGTTCACATATAGTTAATTGTGGTAGGGTGAGGACTTAGGGCTGAGGAGATAGCAGCAGTTGAGAAGACGTACTCTCTGGCAAAGGATGGGATTGGCTCCCAGCACCCACTCTAGGCATCCCATAGTCACCTGCAACTGCACAGGACCCACACACACATATTTAACCGTATTAATTTTTTAATAAAGAAATTAGATAAGAAACTGAAGTTACAAAGGACCCAACAAAATTTAAAAACATCTTGCCAAAAATTTGCCACATAAAACAAGTCAAGGGCTAAGGAGAAAATTCAGTGGGCAGGAAAACTTGCTGAGCAAGCGTGAGGACCCATGTTGTTGAGCAGGGGCAGAGACAAGAGCATAGTTGGGCTTGCTGGCTGCCAGCCCAGCTCCCAGTTCAGTGAGAGACTCTGATTCAAGGCTGGAAAGTGGAAAAATAGGGCCAGGCACCTGATATGTCCCTCTCACCTGCATGAACAGGGTGCCCATATAGATGTGCACATAGATGCACAGGAATCAAAAACCCAGACCCCACACTAGAAGCCAAGTTGTAATGGTGTGCTTATTATATTCTTACAACCAAGTAAAACCCAAGCAGGTAGGAACACCTGTGAAGAACGTTTTCTTGACGGGATCTTGTGAGGTGGGAAGTCCCCCCTTAATGCGGCTCAGGTCAGCTCTGAAGACCTACTCTACACCTGGGCCACACTTTCTGGTGGCACTCTAATAAAGGGCATGATAGAAAGCCTCTTTGCCTGCTTGCCTTCACTATCACTGGCAAGAAGATTCGGCCCCTGGTATTAGAGCCCACTGGATATTGTATTCTTGGACTTTCTACTGGGAGACAGCCACTGCTGGACTAGCTGGACCACAGCCTGTAAGCCACTCCTATAAGTCTCCTTCGTTTATCTATATAGATGGATTTATTCTATCCTTTCGGTTTCTCTAGAGGACCCTGCCTAGTACACATGTGTTTAATTGGTAAAATTGGGTGCTGTATTTCTACCTACTGTTTTGCTTTGCTAGAAACATTCGGGATATCATTTCCCACAGTTTCAAAAAGTGCATATTTAAAAGAAAATAATAAAAGGCATGAGGCTCTAGGCTTGCTTTTCAGTATCATCAAAAAATAAAACCAAACAATCCCTGCCTCTCCCCCCACTTTTTAAAACATAACAACAACAACAAAAATCTCAGGAGCTCTCCAAATAGTAAGAAATGAAGGTATCAAATCTAAGATGATGGATAATATGGTATGGTGGACCAGTCTACAGGGACTGATCTGGGAATAGCTGAAAATGATTGTTAGAGAACATCAGACCTGCCACATCTTGGGGACATGGCACACCCAGGGCAGCAGCAGCAACAGGCAGATGAAGCCAGGAAGACCCCTGTTGCCCCAGGGGCTCAGCAGCCTGACACTCTCTGTGAAACACTATCAGCAACCTATCTGGGACAGGGCTGCACACTGAAACCCGAAGGACAGAATGCTGTGAGACTGCACAGAAGGGAGCTGGAGTCAGATGTGCACAGTGTTCTGCGAGCCAAAAAGCTGGGGAGTCAAAGTCTGCAGGGGAATTTTCACAGACTCTTCTTCATAAGACTCTGGAAGAACTGCACATTGGGCAAGTCTGTAATGCTAACCAGGACCCTGAAGGAATTCATAGACAAGAGAAGGAAACAAAAAATAAAATACAAAAGGAAGCAATCAAAGCATCATGATTTCTGGATAATATGAACCTATACATAAAAACCGATGAAGACTCCACTAGCAAACCAAGAGCTGATGACACTTTCAGCCATGTGTCAGGATACAAACTTAACATACAAGAAGTTCATAGTTTTCCTACATACCAATGACAAACATGCTGAAAAAGCAATCAAGAACAAAAACAAAACAAACAACAAAAAAAACCCCCCTGCTCACTAGCCTCAAAAAAGAAAAACAAAAACCTAAACAAAAAAAATATTGAAATAA
The DNA here is from genome assembly GCA_907169655.1 of Acomys percivali. Lineage (NCBI taxonomy): Eukaryota > Metazoa > Chordata > Mammalia > Rodentia > Muridae > Acomys > Acomys percivali. The sequence goes on from CAJRSG010007379.1 coordinate 93,894, forward strand.
CTTCACAAGGAAGTGAAGACATTAAAATTCCCAAGACAGAACCTTAGGAAGACTCCAGAAGATGGAAATGACTAGGGTGAAAATGAATGTCCTAGCAAAGCAGTCCACAGATATAATGCAATGCCTTTCAAGATTCCACACCATTCTTCAGAGGGCTACAGAGAACAATCTGAAAGTTCATACAAAAACAAAAGGATCCTGAATAGCCAAAGCAACCCTGAGGAAAAGTAAGGCTGAAGGTATCACCACCCTCAATTTCAGCAGACCCATGCTCATAAAAACAGCACTGGCATAAACCGGATGTGTGGATGGATGGAGTAAGACAGAGGACCCAGATGTAAGTAGTCACAGCGGCAGCAACCTGACATCTGACAAAGGCCCCCACAACACACTCAGGAGAACAAACAACCTCTCCAACAAACGGTGCTGGGAAAACTGTCTCTATGTGCACGAGAAAGAAAACGGAGCCTTACTTCCTACCCTCCACAAAAACCAACTCCGAACTGATCAAGACCTTAACACTGACCAGGAACTCTAAAACTGCTACAAGAAAACACTTCAAGACATAAGCATACGTCAGGACATTACAGATAGGACTCCATGTTGCTCAGGAAACATGGACCACGATTAATGAGGGGACCACAGAAACAATAAGGGCTTTGCTACAGCAAAGGAAAACAGTTAACGGAGTGAAAAGATACCCTGCATACTGGGTGGCACCTGTAGATCTGACAGGGGACTAATGCCCAAAAATAAACATGGAAATAAACAATACAGTCAAACAAGGAGACAAAGGAATCTCAAAAGAAGAAACACAAGGGGCCAATAAATATCTTTAAAGCGTTCAACATCCTCAGCTATTGGGGAAATGTGAATTTAAACTCCTTTTAGATTTGCTCTCACCCAGCTAGAATGGCTATTACCAGGGCAGCAGGGCCAGTGCACGCCAAGGCGCATGTGTGGAGGTGGGTGCATGACTTTTATCTCGGCTCTCTCTTTCTGCTCCGGGTTCTTGGGACGGAATTCAGGTCATCAGGGATATGATGAGTGATTTTTTACATGCTGGGCTGTCTCAGTAGCCTGAGAAACTTAAAAAACAAAACCCCTCTGTCTCAATTCTTATTTACTGATGCAGATATAATATCCAGAATCTATATTTCTCAGATAAGTTATCTCCGTAATGCTTCCAAACAAAGTAAGAAAACAGTATTTCACATTCTCAACAACCTACATCAGCCCAAGGTGCTCTAGATGGTTTCTATGCAGAATTACTGGTACATGAAATAAAAGCGCTACTTGACAGGGCTGTTGCTTAATTTGCAGCCAAGCACAACTTTAGCCTACAGTTAGCTGATTCGCTGCCATCCCAGTGTCTCCTCCTCTTCCTCCTATCAGTTGGAGTTGGCTTGTGTGTAACTCAGAATCTTAACATTCTATCCAATCAAAGCGATGCATTCTTCCTTCTCTATCACAGCGCATTAATTGAACTGGAGGCACTGAATCTTTGTCTATTTATAAAGTTAGCTTTTTTGGCAACTTCCCCAACTTAAATATAATTTTCAAAAGGCGGGATCTTTGTTTTCACTGTTCTTTATGTAGAACAAGTTCCCATGACAGAGGCTCTAGCTTGTTAAATAGTTAAATGATCAAAGGAACACTCAAAGAATGGAAAAGAAAGAATATATATATATATGATTTGTCTACAATTTGATGTTTTCATACTATCTGTCAAGGTTTTTCCTCCTTTAAAAAGGTCAAGTGAATAGAGACAATTTTGATTAATGGTTTATATTTGACTAAAGACTAGGCACACACATGTCAGGGGCTGAAATAGGTTCCTGAAAAAGGTAGCTGGGGCCTGTGGTGGTGTGAATAGGCATGGCCCATACAGACGTCTATGTTTAAATACTAGGTCCATAAGGAGTGGCACTATTAGGAGGTGGCCTTGTTGGAGGAAGTGTGGCTTTGTTGGAGGAAGCACTTCATTAGAGAGTAGACTTTGAGGTCTCCACAGCTCAAGGTAGTTCACTTTCTGTGGCCTCTGGATCAGGATGTGGAACTCTCAGCTCCCTCTCCAGCACCATGTCTGCCAGCACACTGCCATGCTTCCTGCCGTGATGATAATGGACTAAAGCTCTGAACTGTGAGCCAGTCCCAACGAAATGTTTTCCTTTCTAAGAGTTGCCATAGTCACGGTGTCTCTTCACAGCGATAGAAACTAAGACTAAGACAGGGCCTGACACTACAATAACCTAGAGCCCACCAAAGCATAACTTAACTGGACAAAACCTTATTCCTGAGTACTTAATACTTCTAACATGAAGAATTTAAGCACCTCTCTCTTCCTTAGGGGCCATAAGAACAACGTAGAAGCACTGTTAAAGGTCAATTCACATACTTAGCTTAACATTTTACTGAATTCAGTTTTAGTAACTGTTTTAGTTTGCTTGGACTGTGTCTAGTTTGGTTTTTGTTGTGTGACTGAAGTCATCTTGGAGGGCATGGTTTGGTGACATGCCCCAATCATAGTCCATCACTGAGGGAAGTCACGACAGGAACTGCAGCAGAGCCATGGGAGATTTATTTATTGGCTGGCTCTCCAGGCTCGAGGTCAGCTACCTCTCAGGACTACATGTCCAGGGAACTCACTACACATGAGGCCAACCTAGTGGAGGCCAGTTAAGGTTCCCCCTTCCCAGATGACCCTGGTTTGAGTCAGGCTAACAAAAACAAATAAAGACATGCATGCCGATATACCTAACCATCAAGCTTCATTCACCTAATAGCCACTGATAACAGTCCTGGCCTGAGCAGCACTGTGTTAGAGACTTTTGATATTGCTGAAACAAGAAACAGCTACAATTAACAGAAGCTAATATCCATCTTCTGTTCTTGTTACTATTTTTTTAAGCGGCTTGGGATTAAAAAAAACAAATCAAGCTGCCAGCCATCCTCAGTCACCTTATTATATGGCAAACATAAGTCCTTGTTTGTTGAAGACACTGAAGTCTTATGACAAAGATGAGATAGATAATCCAGTATTTCATGGTTAAGCATAATTTAAGAGCTAGGTTGAAATGCAAATAACAAACAGGCCTTTAAAATATGATAAAGCTTACCATATATAAAAAAATTACAAAAGTAGTACTTTAAAGTCTAAATTCATTCTTTTAAAATCAAATATACTGATTTGGATTAATTATAAATTCATTGCCTGATCATGAAATCAGCAAAATGACAGCAATCTCAAGGTAAGAGCTTAATTTTAAAATTTTGAGTACCCCACTAAAAATAGGGATAAATATTCATTGGAAGATCATTAACAGGAGCATTAATATATATATATATATATATATTTGTAATGTCACGGGAGGATGGAAAGTTACAGCAAAGGGCTGGCACGTATACAGTCGCTGCATTCTTAGGGATTACCACACAGTAGTCATTTGTTTGTAGAGTTCTGACATGTGGTCCAGTCTCAGCCAGCCAGTAATGCATCTAGTGAAAGCTAACATCATGTGCGAGGTATGAGAGCTCCCAAACTGTGCCTGACACACACAGAGGACTGCTGCAAAGGCAAGGAGACGGGCGGATAGGAAGATGGGGAAATTATGGCGACAGAAGGAAAGAGGCCATCATCAAGCAAGAATTTCAGCACAGTTAACATTTTGGGGGCCACCAAAATGGCGTGAAAAGCTGAGTTTTATCCCTGAACACCACATGGTGGAGGGCATGAACCAAATCCCATGTGCTGTCCTTTGATCTCCATAGGTGTGTCATGGCTCTCACAGCTTGCCTCTCATGAATGTAAAATAATTGTACCCAAAGTTGCTATTCCTTTTCTGTGGAGATATTTTAGGTCCAAGTGGCAATTACAACAACCTAGGCTTCAGGTCTGAATGTATATGGCCTCATTCCTTTTTCCAGACAGTGCCTAGGAATTCTAACAGAACTGTGGGTATTGAAGACACGCTACCTTCCAGGATCGCTGCGGTACATACATACGTTTGCCTTATCGACTTCAGTCCTCCGAGGCTGCTGTGAAAACACTAAGCTATGGGTCTCACTTGAGGAACCCTCGCTCACTTTTAGGTATGCCTCTCTTTCTTCTGAGTGCCCACTTCTCTCCTGATTCTCGTGCTCAGTAACATCTGCAACTCTGCTTCATAAACTGGCTACTCTTGAACTTGAACTGAGTTGAAGTAACTAAAACTCTAGGTCTGAGCAGGCTGCTGAGGATAGCAGAGGGAAGGTGCGCCCGGAAGTGGAGCTCCCAAAACACAGACAAATCATTTAGTCATTATGTAAGCATCAACTAACAACAAAACTGTCAGGCGCCACATATGACCAACAGCACAGAATGCGAAGGAACAGGGAAGATACAGGTACAGAGCGTCGCAAAGGCAGCCATCTGCACCAGCGCTCGTGGCAGAAGAGGACCTAACCCTGAGGATGATTGGATATACCAGTTAAACTGCCCACTCTCTTTTTTCTTTACTTAAAATGCAGATCCAGGCCACCTGGAGCTACATAGTGAGACACTGTCTCAATGAGATCAAAACGCAACAGCCCTGAAAGTGAGATGAGGCATAAATATCACAGAAGCCACAAGTTATCAGGCTCAACAATCAAGAAGGAGAAGCCACGGAGAACCTGTAAGGGTAAAATGATAACGAGTATTACAGAGAGATTTATGCTCCATAATCAAGGCTTGACAGTGGAAGAGAACTGTCCTTGTAATAAGTGAACCTACAAATATACAAAAAAATGCACAATGGGTCAGCACAGTTAATAGGTATAGAGATTAGAAAAATAGACCTTTACTTATATTTGGAAGTTTATATTTTGCATATAAATCATAAGCTGTGATTTAATACTTGGTATAAGACAGAAATAAAAACAAGAACAAAAACAAAAACCATCAATATAGTCAATGAAGGTATAGTTTGTTTCAGATTTCTTTTTATTTCATGTTTGTAAGTATTTTTCCTGCATGTATGTCACCATGTGCATGAAGTACCTTTGAAGGCCAGAACCGGGAGCCAGACGCCCTGCAACTGGCCTTACAGACGCCCTGCAACTGGCCTTGCAGATGCCCTGCAACTGGCCTTACAGACGCCCTGCAACTGGCCTTACAGACG
>CAJRSG010007382.1:823-11001 GCA_907169655.1 Acomys percivali
CACACACACACACACACACACACACACACACACACACACACACACAACCCAAACATGAAGACATAGAAGCAAATTCTCAGTAAAACATGTTTTTAACATGAGAATGAGAGATGAGAGTAGGGACCATAGAATGTTACCTGAGTGATGCTGGAGGGAAGAAGCAATGGTAAATGTAATGAATTTTCACTTCAATACAAATTTTTTAAAGTTATGCTTGAGTGTTCAAATGTCAGGTCTGGAACTTCATATTTTAATTTAAAATAAAGATATATATTACTGTGGATTGAAATTTGATTTTAGGGACATAAAGATGTTTACTTATTAAGAATTCGTTGGTTTCTAAAGATCTTATTAGACTTAGTGAATATTCCTTAATGTTTTTTAAAATTGTGAAACCCTTTTTTTTTCATGTACTGGGCATGGATTATACATGATACACTAAAATTTTTATCATGTTTTCTCTTGTGTTCTTATTAATATTCTCTTTGATTTTAAAATCATTGATAAATCTTGCATTCAGAGGAAAAACTGAAATAAGTTCTGTAGTTGCTCATTTCAGACATTAATTTGTTCATGTATTTAGGATAATGATTGGTGTCCATATTGTTAATTGAGTGTCATAGTGAAAAGTATGTTTCTATTCATGTGTGATAGTTACAACAATTTTGTTTGACATTATCTGTACCAATTAATACCTTATTTGCGTTGTTTGTTTTTGTTTTGTTTTTGATTGTTTGTTTGATGCAAAGGCACAAGGTTTACTGCTGACACGCCTCAGGGGGCCTTGACACTCACTTGGGAGGGAGGGGGGAGGCGCAACCCGAGTCACTGTTACAGACTTTTTAAAAAATTTATTCGTATTACATCTCAATTATTAGCCCTTCCCCTGTTTCCTCCCATTCTTCCCTCCCTCCCACTTCCCCCCTTTTCAGACAATATCCCCTGGATAGGGATGCCTGACGGTACTCAGAGGAGGGATAGCAAGTTACCAAGAAGAGACTCAATATCCTAAGAGCATATATAGAGGGAGACCTCCTCCCCCTATATATGCTCTTAGGATATTGAGTCTCTTCTTGGTAACTTGCTATCCCTCCTCTGAGTACCGTCAGGCATCCCTATCCAGGGGATATTGTCTGAAAAGGGGCACCAGAGTTCGTGTGAGAGTCAGATCTCACTCTCCACTCAATGGTGGAGAATATCATGTTTGTCGGCTAGGTCTTGGTAGGGGTTCGAAGTTTACTGCCTATATTCTCCTTGGCTGGTGCCTTTTTTTTGAGGAGGACCCCAGGACCCGCATCTGCCTTTCATAATGTTCTTCTTGTAGGTTTCCGGGACCCTGTGGGTCCTACTATTTCCCCATTCTTCCATGCTACTCTCGCTTAAAGTCTCAATAGGATGACCTCTCCTCTGACCCACTTTCCTGGTAACTAGAATTTTTCATTGTATGTATCCCTTGGACTTGTGTTTTGATATAAGTGAGTATATGCCGTTTGTCTCTTTTTGCTTCTGGGTGAACTCACTCATTATGATAATTTCTAGATCAATCCATTTGTCCACAAATTTCTGGAATTCCCTGTATTTAATAGCTGAGTAGTATTCCATAGTGTGAATGTACCACATTTTCTTAGTCCATTCTTCTACTGAGGGACACTTAGGCTGTTCATGTTCTTGTTATTATGTATAAAGCAGGTATGATCATGGTTGAGCATATGTCCCTGTTGTATGGTAGGGCATTTTCTGGGTATATTCCCAGGAGTGGGATAGCTGGGTCTTGAGGAAGCCCTATTCCCATTTTTCTGAGAAAGTGCCAGATAGATTTCCATGGTGGTTATTCTAGGTTGCATTCCCACCCGCAATGAAGGAGTGTTCCTCTCTCCCCACATCCTCACCAGCATGTGGTGTCACTTGAGTTTTTTATCTTAGCTATTCTGATGTGTGTAAGATGGAATCTCAGTGTCATTTTATTTGCCCTGAGTTTGATTATTTCTAGGCATCTATTCCTCTTGGGTAGACCTTCCAGATATGTGGTTAAGTTGTTTACGTGGGATGATTCCTTTTCTTTTTAAAGGCACTTACTGCTATGAATTTTCCTTTTAGCACTGCTTTCAATGTGTCCCACAAATTTGGGTATGTTGTTCCGTCATTTTCTTTTAATTTCAGGAAGTCTTTTATTTCTTCCATTATTTTTTCCGTGACCCAATTGTCATTAAGTAGAAAGTTGTTTAGTTTCCACGTGTTAGTATGATTTTTGTTATTTCTGTTGTTGTTTAAGTCCAGCCTTGGACCATGGTGATCTGATAAGATAAAAGGTATTATTTCAATCTTCTTGTATCTGTTGAGGTTTGCTTCGTGACCAACTATGTGATCAATTTTAGAGAACGTTAAATGGGGTGCTGAGAAAAAGGTATACTCCTTTGCGTTTGGTTGGAAAGTTCTGTCGATATGTATTGGATCCATTTGTTTCATGACATTGGTTAATGAGGTTATTTCTCGGCTTAATTTTTGAATCAAAGACTTATCCTTGAGGGAAAGTGGGGTATTGAAGTCTCCTACTATTAATGTGTGTGTATTGATGAGTGGGGCAAGCTTTATTAATAACTCTTTTACAAATGTGGGATCCCTTGTATTAGGAGCACAGATGTTCACAATCATGATGTCTTCTTGGTTGACTTTACCTTTGACGAGTACAAAGTGTCCATCCTCATCTCTTTTGATTAGTTTTGGTTGAAAGACTATTTTATTCGATATTAGGATTGCTACTCCAACTTGTTCTTGTGACCATTTGTTTGATATATTTTCCCCCAAATTTCACTCTGAGACAATATCTGACTTTGTGGTTGAGATGTGTTACTTGAATGCAGAAGAATGTTGGGTCGTGTTTATGCATCCACTCCGTTAGTCTGTGTCTTTTTATTGAATAATTGAGACCACTGACGTTGAGAGATATTAATGACCTGTGATTGGTAAGTCCCTTCATTTTTGCTATTTGTAACAATTAAGATTTTGTGAGGTTGTGATTTTGCAATGGTGTAATTACCTATTTCCTATGTAGTTTTGGTTGTAGTTTGACCAGTTGGGGTGGAGTTTTCCTTCTAGTCACTTCTGTAAATCCGGATTTGTGGCTAGGTACTGTTTGAATTTGTTTTTGTCATGGAATATCTTGTCTTCTCCATCAAAGTTTATTGATAATTTTGCAGGATATATTAGTCTTGCCTGGTATCTGTGTTCTCTTAGGGTTTGCAGAACCCCTGTCAAGGCTCTTCTGGCTTTCATGGTCTCTGGTGAGAAGTCAGGAGTAATTCTGATAGTTTTGCCTTCATATGTTACTCGGCCTTTATTCTCTTGCTTCTTTTAATTTTTTTCTTTTTCTGTATATTTTGTGTTGTTATTATTATGTGGCGGGAAGATTTTCCTTTCAAGTCTATTCTATTTGGTGTTCTGTAGGCCTCTTGTATGCTCGTATGCATCTCCTTCTTGAAATTGGGGGAAATTTTCTTCTATTATTCGATTAAAGATATTTTCTGGACTGTGGAGTCAGCTGCCTTCTCTTTCCTCTATCTCTATTATTCTCAAGTTTCATATTTTCATGTTGTCTTTTATTTCATGAATGCTCTGTGTCAGGAACTTTTCAGATTTAGCATTTTGCTGGATGGTTATTTCCAGTTCTGCAATTGTATCTTCAAGTCCTGATATTCGTTCTTCCATTTCTTGAAATCTGTTAGATAAGGCCACATCAGAGAGGCTTGCTTTCTTCTCTGCTGCCTCTTGATTGCGTTTTTCTTCTGTGTGTTTCTGTATCATAACTTCCATTTTTATCTTCATGTCTTGGACTGCTTTAATGATTTCCTTCATCTGGATATTTATATTTTTCTGAAATTCTTCAAGTGCCTCTTTATATGACTCTCTTAACTCTTCAGCCCTCTTGTTTGCTTCCTCCTGCATTTGTTTACAGATTTTATTTGTTTCTTCCATTATCATCTTCTTTACTAAGGACTTGAGGTCATTTTCTTGACTATCCATTGCTGTTAGGTTCTCCAGGTTGTTTTCATTGGGAATTCTGGGATCTGGAGATGCCAAACTGTTTTGGTTTTTGTTAGCGTTCTTTTGCTGTCCTCTTGTCATTTTGATGGCTCCGATGTTGGAAGATATTTTGTAGTGACCGTCATTGGTTGAGAGTGGTTAATTGATGACTGATTATAGGTAAGGTGCTCTTGCCTGTGGAGATCAGGGAGTATTTCCGTGGAACAGGTAGGTGATCCGATTTCCCTCCTGGTAATTTTCCTCTACACTGTGGGCTCCAGGCTGAGTCACCCAAAGTAGATTACTGTTTGGACTTTACTGCTGTAATTCAGTTCAGCAGTTTTGGGACCTAGACTAAGGTCCGCACACAAACGTTCTGGTTGTGTAGGTTGATCCCTGGTGGCTGTCCTTCCTGTGGCTTTGTAAACAAGATTCCAGGTAAATCAGATCTTCTGGAGGTGTAGCTGTCTTTTAGGTCTGTCTCTATACTCTGTAGAGGTGTTCAACCTCTTCCAGAACTATATGCCTGGAGAGACCAAGGTTGCTCTTGGTCAGCAATTAGATACTGCAAGCAAGACCTATGTTTTGTCTCCTGATAATGTAAGAGTGCCTGGCTTTCTCGGGCCAGGAGCCCCAGGTAGGCTTTCTTATTCAAGGAGTGCTCCATTTATGTCCCTGGTATCCTTGGAGTAGCTCAGATACGAGGCTTATTGGTCAGTGCCATCTTGGAATCCCGCGTTGTTTGTTTTTTTATTGAAAAATAAAATCATTCATCTTACATCTCAATTGCTATCCCATACCATGCATCCTCCCATTCCTCTCTTCCACCTGCTTTCATCCCATTCCCCTTCCCTATGGCTGTGACTGATGGGGACCTCCTCCCCTTGAATATGATGCTAGGTTATCAATTTTCTTTTTGGTAGTCTGCTATCCTTCCTCTGAGTGCCATCGGCCCGCCACATCTAGGGGACATGGCCAAATAAGGTGCACCAGAGTTCATGTGAAAGTCAGTACCCAGTCTCCACTTAGCTGTGGTGAATATTCTGACCCAAGGCTAGGTCTGGGTAGGGGTTTGATGATGACTACACATGTTGTCCTTTGTTGGTGCCATATATCGAGCAGAACCCCTGGGCCCAGATCTGCCCATCATAGTGTTCTTCTTGTTCCAATGAATACTTAATGAAGACATTAATATATATTATAAAATATATGATAGTTTCATGAGGTATCTAGTAACATCCATTATTATCAGGACATTTGTTTCCTTGGAAAAAATTGCTGTAGTTCTGTGTTGTACCATTTTGCTATGATCCCCACTTTGATGCCAGTTTATGTAATATATATCTATATTACATTAATATGCACCTGAAATATCAGATAATGATATGCCTTCATTTCTTTCAGTTTTGTCTTCTAACCATACCAAGAAGCAATTCCCAAAGGAGTGTACCCATGATTCTTTCCTCAAAGAAATACCAAGAATATTTGCTTGTAATGGCCTTTCAGAGCTGGATAGAAAGAAGTTCTGGGAATATTCACATGACAGTGAAGTTCATAAAACATGTCATTATGGAAATGATCTGTGTGAAAAGTACATGTGTTTCATTTCTGAAACAAAAGATCAAGAAGCTCTGGCTACTCCTGAGAGAACTCAGTCTGTGCTACTTATAATTTCACAATTGGAGGCCCCGCAGGGAAAAGGCTCACAACAAGTTTTGAAATACAATTCTATTCTGCACAGAAATAGGAAAATATTATGTAAGGAACGTAAAGGTCAACACAGAATACATATGGGATGCAAATATTGTAAATGTAATCTGTGTGGAAAATCATTTACCAAGTCCTCAAAGCTTCAAGATCATCAAAGAATTCACAGTGGACATAACACTTATACATGTGCTAAGAGGAAGAAATCATTTACACAGTCCTCAATACATCAAGCTCAACACTGCATTAACACTGGACAAAAATGTCAAAAATGTAATGAATGTGGGGAATCATTTACCTCATCCTCTGCTCTCCAGGATCATCAAAGTATTCATTCCGAAGAATATCCTTACAAATGTAGTGAGTGTGGGAAATCCTTTACCAACTCCTCAAGCCTTCATGTTCACTACAGAATCCACACCGGAGATAAATTTTATAAATGTAATGAGTGTGGGAAATCCTTTTCCCGATACTCAAATCTCCAAGTTCATCAAAGAATCCACACAGGAGAAAAACCTTACAAGTGTAATGAGTATGGGAAATCTTTTACCCAGAACTCAAATCTCAAAGTTTATCAAAGAATTCATACTGGAGACAAATTATATATATACAATAACTGTGAGAAATCCTTTAGACTGTCCGCAACACTGAAAGATCATCAAAGAATCAACACTGGAGAAAAACCTTACAAATACAGTGAGTGTGGGAATGCCTTTACCCATTACTCAATTCTCCAAGGTTATGAAAAAATTCATCCTGAAGATAAACAGTATGAATGTAATACCTGTGAGAAATCATTCACACAGTCCTCAACACTTAAACTTCATCAAAGAATCCATACTGGAGAAAACCTTTATAAATGTAATGACTGTGGGAAATCCTTTACTTGCTCTTCAACTCTACAAAAACATCAAAGGATCCATACTGGAGATAAACCTTACAAATGTAATGAGTGTGGGAAATCCTTTTCTCAGTCTTCAACTCTCCAATGTCATCAAAGAATTCATACTGGAGATAAACCATACAAATGTAATGAGTGTGGGAAATCTTTTACTTACTCTTCAACTCTACAACGTCATCAAAGAATCCATACTGGACATAAACCTTACAAATGTAATGAGTGTGGGAAATCCTTTACTTGCTCTTCAACTCTCCAATGCCATCAAAGAATCCATAGGGGACATAAACCTTACAAATGTAATGAGTGTGGGAAATCCTTTACTCTGTCTTCAACTCTCCAATGTCATCAAAGAATCCATACTGGAGATAAACCTTACAAATGTAATATGTGTGGGAAATCCTTTACTCAGTCTTCAACTCTCCAAGGTCATCAAAGAATTCATATTGGAGATAAACCATACAAATGTAATGAGTGTGGGAAATCCTTTACTCGCTCTTCAACTCTCCAAGGTCATCAAAGAATCCATACTAGAGCTAAACCATATGAATGTAATGAGTGTGGGAAATCCTTTACTTTCTCTTCAAATCTTCAACGTCATCAAAGAATCCATACCGGAGATAAACCTTACAAATGTAATGAGTGTGGGAAATCCTTTACTCGTTCTTCAACTCTCCAAGGTCATCAAAGAATCCATACTGGAGACAAACCTTATTAATGTAATGAATGTGGGAAATTATTTACCCAGTACTCAAATCTCCAAATTCATGAAAATTCATATGTGAGACTAACCATATAAATGTAATAAATGTGAGAAATAATTTACAATGTCCTCAAATCTTAAAGTTCATCAAAGAATCCATTCTCGAGAAGAACCTTACAGCTCTAATGAGTTTGGGAAATCCTTTATGCAATATTCATCTCTCCAAAGTCATCAAAGAACCCATAGCTGAGACAAATCATATAAATATAATAAGGGTTGTAAATCATTTACATAGTACTCATCATTTCATGCTCACCACTGAATTCATACTGGGGACAAAACTTACAAATATAGTGAATCTGGGAAATTCTTTACTTCATCCTCACCTTTCCAAGTTCATCAAAGAATCCATACCTGAGAAAAACTTTGCAGATATCAAGAGTGTGGGAAACCCTTTACCAACTCCTCAAGTTATCAAATTCACTACAGAAACCTCACTGGAAATAAAAATTACAAATGTAAAGACTGTGGCAAGTGTTTTACCTTGTCTTCAGCTCCCCAAGTTCTTCAAAGAATCCATACTAGAAAGCAACCTTATAAGTTTAATATAGGAAATACTTTTGGGAGTCCTAAACTCTTCAAGCCCACCACAGAATACATACCCAATCATACCTTATTAATGTAAAGAATGCAATGTCCATTACCCAGAAATCATATCTTCAAAGACAACAGATCATGCAAACTGGAGGCACACTACTTTAGGACAAGCTAAAACATTAGAGCACATAGAGATTTCCTATAAGAGTCTAATTTGTAGGGAATTAGTATCCCAGAGTTCATTTGAGAAAAATGGTTTTTATGTGAAAAAAAAATGCTTGTAAGTATTTAAACAACTTGAAATCATAGCTATCTCAAAGAACCCATACCAGGAATCCTAATACTTGGTAGGAGTTTTAAAAGTTTTACCACAACATACTCCCTAAATTTTTATTACATAATTATTTGGAAATTAAAATGAGAAAGATTGCTTCATGCTATTTTAATCTGATGTGATTGATTAGTTGTGGTAAGGAATTTGTTTAAAAACTAAATAAAGAAATAGTGTTTTAAAATGTAAGGATTTAATCCAGGATAATAATACTAATATCTATGCTAAGACAAGCCTGTTGCATAATGTTCTATATAGTTTATTAGGGTAGAATACTGGAAAGTTTAAGATATATTCTATATGAAGTTTATTTTGTTGATAGTCTTTTTGCTTTTCATGGATTATACATTATAGATACTTTTAAATCTGAAGCTAATCCCTAATTTGTCATGAATATTAATAAATATACTACACCTTTGTTCTATTAATTCTGCATTGCTGTTATTAATATTCACTACATGCTGTGATGTTGTTGTTCATATCATTAATTCCACAGTTCATAATGCCAACAAAAATATCTCACAAAAAAAAACCCAAATTTGATCCCTGTCGAAAAATTACAAGACAATCATTAGGAAGAGAATATCTGAGGAGCTAAGGAAACACAGAGTATAGTGAGACCTGAGGGTATGTGTTTTGTGGGAAAAGGCATTGCCATTTGGATCCATTGTGGGAAGATGGGATTAAGGCTTTAAGAGGACAAATCTTTCTCTGGTCAATATGTTTATGGTAATAGAGTATGTGAAATATTTTCCATCGTCACATTATCCTTTATAGGAGGTTGGTCTAAAATATTGCTCCCATAAAGAATCTGTAGCTACCAAGATGAGGCAAATATGCCTCCCCCACAGTTATACATAATATCCCTGCCTCTTAACAATGCTAAGTGTGATTCTGTGTTATTGGGACACAATGGATGTTTACTCTGGGGATTCTATTGATAAAATGTAAACCAAAAATTACTTCTAAAATGTTATCTTAATGTCTATACAAAAAACTACTGAAATATTATGGTATAGGTCATTTAAATATGTGTAGTATTTTATGAATGGATTCATTAATGGGTGATTCATCAATATTATAAATTTACAAGCTGTAATTACTTTAAATGATCCAATTAACTAAATTTTGTAAGGTTTATATTTAACTTCAAACATATCAAGGTAGAAATGTGATTAAAACAGGTGAATTAATATTCCTATGTGTGTACAAATAGTTCATATTCTGTAAGATAATTCAACCACATATGACCTAAGTTAATATGAGATATTTGTTCAACCCAAGTACAGATAACAATTGCTCCTAAAACATAGTCATAGATGATGAAATGTTGATTTGTAAGCCATAATCAATGCCTCAGAAAGTAGCCTGACTCTGGAACTACCTCCCATGAAATGGTAGTTGATGAAACAAGCTGAGGCTATAGGTAAACTGTTTAAAGTCTCATGGAGGATTTCTTTGCCCCTGAGCATTTTAACATTAGTTTGAGAAACTCAAGTTCTCAGATGGAGCTTCAACAGGATGGATTTTCCACTAGGTACCAGTTTTCAACAAAGTTTTAAGCCCTTGATTAGAGTAGGCATTGGTTGGTGAAGCAGGTGTCTTATTGGACTCTGGAAGCTGTTCTACTTCATACATCTGTCTCCTACATTATGTGAGACCATGTGCATCAGTATCAGGAAGGAAGGCTGATTGAATTGTCGGTCAATCTTGAGCTTGAATTAGAGATGTCAGCAGGAGTTCTTTCAACAATTTTCATGTTAGGATTTTACAACTGCATAGTAACAGGACTGAGGAACTGCCTCTTTTTATAATATGTGGTTTTGGCCTCTCTTCTTGCTAAATATGTAGTTCTATTCATCTTTATACATATACAGTCCCTGAGCATTGATATGCTTCCAATTCCACAAGAGCTGTATCCC
>CAJRSG010007430.1:0-20463 GCA_907169655.1 Acomys percivali
CATAGATAAGTATATGGGTAAAGCACCTATACATGTAAAATACATATGAATTCATCTTTTTTTTAAATGGATGAAAGGAAGGAAGGAAGAAAAAGGAGGCTCCAGAGAGGATGCTGTGTGCCTGGTGCTGAGGGTACCAGTTTCCTAGGCCTTCATGCCTGTGGACCCAGACCACAGCCTTCATGTGCCCCAACATCTGGATTCTGGAGGGAGGATCAATGACAGCAGAGCCTCTGTTGCCTCGCAGAGGCAGCAAACATCTACAATCTTGCTGCACACCCAGGCCAAACACACCCCTGACGTGAAAACAAGGGACCTGTCAAAAGAAAAAATGGTCTGTCCCAATCTGTCCACTTGCATAGCAGGCCCTGCCTGGACCCTCAAACCTTAACCACTGACTGGGCAGCGCCAGACAACCAGGCAACCATTCTGAGCATCCAGGAAGCCAGTCATAATCTGTCTGTTCTTCCCAGGCCTACACCCCATCCACACCTACACTCTACCCTACACACTGGGCACCACCCAGGACACGTCACACTCTTCCCTTCTTTCCTCCAGAGTCCCCAAGTGGTTCCCAGACATGGATCTTTTTTTCTGCCTCCTTCCAAGACACCACATACATCCCCTGTCTAGGGCTCAGCACAGATGGAGCTTGCAGCTCTCTCAGGAGATTCAAATGTACCAAAAGGCACTTAGAAAGGAGGCAGAAGGAGCAATTTTCACTTGTCCCACCAGGATGCCCCCAGCACATTCCCACTCCTGACCCCTTTTACCATGTCTCATTTTTTTCCCAAAAGACTTTACTCATTTTATTTGTGAATGCCCTATCTATGTGTGCACCAGCTTGATGGAAGAGGACATCAGATTCCAGTATAGAGGACTATCAGCCACCGAGCGTTTGCTGGCAATTGAACTGAGGACCTCTGAAAGAGAAGACAGTGCTCTTAGCCACTGAACCATCTCTCAGTCCACTACAAACAAAAGTCTCAGACTCCTCACAAAAAACTACACCAGGCACTATTGTCCTTTCTCTCTAGGGCCCAGACCCATAGCACAGACAATTATTTCTCCCTAGAGAAGATGGGTCTGGTCTACAGGCTGCAAACAAGATACCTACAAATACAAACACAGATCATCTACAGACACTCGTTCTCCCTCCCTCTGTCACTCCCTGTCTCTCTCTTCCTCTTTCTCTGCCTGTATCTATTCCTATCTCTGTCTGTCTGTCTGTCTGTCTGTCTGTATGTCTGTCTATCTAACTCTAGCTTCTCCTCACTCCACTTTTTTCTCTCCATCTGTGATCCACACAATTTCAGCTTCAGTACACAGGAGACTAAGTGAAATACAGAATATGATCACTGGGCAAACGCTTGTCTCTCTCCAACAGGAAGCCTTCCTTCCAGTAGCATTGAGTGTCACCAGGGGCCCACCTGCACTTAGCCAAGACCTTCTAGGATGGTCCCTAAAAGAAGACCACTCTCCCAGCATCCTCGAAACAGCCTGCCATTGTTTTTTAGTTCTCATTCTTGGAATCCTACTGAGAGCATCCACTCTGATGCTCCAAACGGAGTTCCATCAGGATTGGTCCTGCTCTGAATGCTCAGAGGTGTCAGGCTGGCAGGGGACCCACAAGGGAGGGTCCTGCTACCTTCCACGTGGTTGTCACTTAACTGGTCCCAAGCACCAGGTCTCATGGAACTTCACGAGCTCAACCCAGCCACCCTGGAAAACTGCAGACCTTGTGCTTGGGCCACAGAGATGAAGCCCTAAAGTGCTTCTCTACATGCCATCCCGTCCTTCTGACGATCACCTCTGACCTAAACACCATAATAATTGCTACACACTGGGTCCTCTATGGACTTGCCTCTGGACTCTCACATCCTTGATTCCCTTCCAGGAGACACACAGAGTATCAACACACACATAGACACACACCCACACACAGACACACCCACACACAGACACATACAGAGAGACACCAACACACACACACACCTGCTTCCCAGGCTTATAAGATCCCAGACTCTGGCACCAGTGCCTTCTTTATTTTTCCACTTGAGATCCCTGGACAGGGCAGGGAAGGACAGGATAGGGGCCTTGTAATGCCCTGAACCTCTTATCCCTAGCAGGCCAGGTGAGCTAGCCAGTCAGCAGAAGCCACCAACATGTTGCCTGTATGGATGCTGGGCATCGAAGTGAAGAGGCTTTATAGTGTACCTGGCCTGGATTGTAACCTGACTGCCTGGAATCTATAGAACATCCTTCAGTCCACAAGTTCTTCTGGCTTCTTCTGTTAAGATTCACCACAAATCACAACACTGCCTTGGGTCCTGGCCTACTATATACACACAGCAAAGTTGCATATGACCATGATAATGTTCCCTTGCCTTATAGGGTTCTGGGATATCACTCCTTTCTAGACAGATCATGGTCCCAAGCTCCAAGATCGATAGATAGATAGAGAGGGGAGACTGAATAGGAGGGTACTAAGAGAGATTGAGGAGGGCAGGGGATGGGTTCAGTAAATAAAATGGACATTTGGCCAGGAAGGCTTTCTGTTTCTGAGATCCTGATCACTGTCCAGAGAAACTGAGTTGTGTGTGTGTGTGTGTGTGTGTGTGTGTGTGTGTGTGTGTGTGTGTGCGTGTGCATGCCTATGTGCCTATGTGCATGCCTGTGTGTGTGTGTGTGAGTGTGTGTGTGTCCTAGTAGTGAGCTAAGCCAGCTCTGGTTGTACAGGGGAATCCACTACCAAAACTATGGGGGTGCAAGTGTGGCCTTGTGCACAAACAAGGGCAGCCAGACAGGAGCTGTTTTCCACATAAATCCAGATGAAGCCCCTGCTGCAGGTCCTGTGTAGAGAGGTCCAGTCACCCTGGCCAACATGGCCATCTAGAGAGGATCTGGAGGCTGTGCTTGCACAGTCCTGCTAGCCAAGTCCTGTGGAGTTCTGTATTGGCTGTGAGTTACAAGGACCCTGCTTCTTCCTATATGTCTCCTGGCCCTAAAAGTGCTCAGGAGAACTGCATCCTCCCTGTCCATAAAAGAGCAGTGCATCTCCTTATCAGGACCCATACTGCCAACTGCAGACATGCAGGGGAACTGAAGCAGAGATAATTTAAATAATTCATCATTATCTGAGCAGTGCACAGGACATGGAAGGAACAGCAGGTGATGAGCACAGTCCCTCAGACCTTGCAGAGTCAAAAAAAGCAACAGGCTGTTACAAGACTCTAGCATGGCCATCAAGCCTTTATTCCTAGACAGGCCTGAGATGCATTTCTGGACACGCTGCAGGATTTCCCAAAGGCACGCGGGTATGAGCTTGGTTGCCTGCTTGTATCCATGGTGGGACCACGGGGGTTTTGAGAGGTAGGTATATGGGAGGATTA
Organism: Acomys percivali; assembly: GCA_907169655.1. Taxonomy (NCBI): domain Eukaryota; kingdom Metazoa; phylum Chordata; class Mammalia; order Rodentia; family Muridae; genus Acomys; species Acomys percivali. Next base: position 3,393 of record CAJRSG010007430.1, read on the forward strand.
GGAAGGATGGGGTGAAGAGGGGAGATGTGAAGGAGGAGGCAGGCACAGGTCAGGAGGACTCCTGGGACACAATGCACCTCCCTGACTCACACACCACTTAGGACACACGGCAGCCCCTGAAGGGCTTGTGGGCTAGAGAATGGTTGAGAGGAGGTGTTCCTGTAGGCTACCCTCAGGGAACTCAACAGAAACCCTCAGTCCAATCTGGACCATAAGGGAGGATCCTTAGAAACACACCAAGAATATAGCCATGCCCCCTGGAATACCTAGCAGGTCTGTGCATGACGCCACCCACTCTGGTAACCACTATAGTTGCCAGGCTTCTTCTCCTGGGTGTGCTGACACCTGTGACCTTGGGCACAACAAAGATTCCCGGTTAAGGGCACACGGGAACTTTTACAGATGCCAAGAAGCAGAGGACCACCTGCCTCAGGGGCCACTGAGCCCAGCACTGGCTTCTCACCTGGCAGTAGGAGGCTCCCGTGTGGATACTAGGCAAAGAGCAGGCAGCCTTGTGCGCACTGGTGAGGGCTCCCGCTTCCCAAGTGTTCATGACTGTGGACCGAGGTGTGTTCCTTCCTGTACACTGCCACCTGGACTCTGGGGGGAGGATTAACATCAGCATTTGCCCCGTGAAGGCAGCAGACATCTCCCATCCTGATGCAGAGCCAGATCAACCATGCCACTGATGTGAGGACAAGGACATGTACAAAGAAGAAGTGTTCCATCCCAATCTGCTCACTTGCCTAACAGGCCCTGGCTTGAGCCCCCAACCCAACCACCTACTAGGCAGCGCAAGGCAACAAGGTAACCAGGCAACCATTCTGAGCTGTCAGGAAGTCTGTCACAATCTCAATCTTCTGCTCAGGCCTCCACCCCTCCCACTGCCCTAGACCACCCTACCCACTCTCTGCACTGCTCAGGACATGTCACACTCTTCCATTCCTTTCTCCAGAGTCCCCAAGTCGTTCTCAGACATGGATCTTTCTTTCTGTGTCCTCCCAAGACACCCACCTACTTCCCTGTTTCCAGGGCTCAGCACAGATACAGCTTGCAGCTCTCTCTGGAGATTCAAGTGGACCAAAAGGCCCCTAGAAAGGAGGCAGAAGGAGCAATTTTCACTTGTCTCACCAGGAGGCCCCCCGCATATTACCACTCCTGAGTTCTTCTGTCATGTCTCCATTTTTTCCTAGAGGTTTTACTTATTTTATGTGTGAAACCCCTATTTCCATGTGCACCTGCCTGCATTCCATTATATATGACTGTGAGCCATTGAGTGTTTGCTGTGATATTAAACTCAGGACATCTGGAGGAGCAGAGTTTCTTAGCCACTCGGTCATCTCTCCAGTCCACTAACAAAAATCCCAGGCTCCAAATAACTACATCAGGCACTATCATCCTTTCTCTTTAGGGCACAAACAACTATTTCACCCTAGAGAAAATGGCTCCAGTCAATAAACTACATACAAAAACATTCAGAAAGACATACACACATCATCTACAGATCCTCGTCCCCCCTCTCTCTTAGTAGCTCCTTTTCTCTTGAGTTCACCCTTTCCATCTGTGATCTACACGGTTTCAGCCACAGTATCCGGGGTATATAGGTCTGTGTGGGACCAAGTAAAATATAGTATGTGATCACTGGGCAAATGCTTGTCACTCTCCAGCAGGAAGCCTTCCTTCCAGTAGCACTGAGAGTCTCCAAGGGCTCAGCTGCCCACAGCCAAGATATTCCAGGATGGACCCTAGAAGTTGACCACTCTCCCAGCATCCTCAAGACAGCCCTGCCATTGCCATCGATTCCCAACTATCTCACTCTTGGAAGCCTTCTTCAAGCATCCACTCTGATGCCTCAAAGGGAGTTCCAACTGGATTGAGCCTGCTCTGAGTTCTCAGAGGTGCCAGGCTGGCAGGTGACCCCCAAGGAAGGTTCCTGCCACCTTCCACATGGTTGTCACTCAGCTGGTCCAATGTCACTCAACTAGTCTCATCGACATTCACAGGCTCAACCCAGCCACCCTGGAAAACTGCAGACCTTGCGCTTGGGCCAAAGGGTTAGGAAGCCCTAAAGGGCTTCCTCTACATGCAATCCTGTCCTACTGATGATTACCTCTGACCTAAGAACCATAATAATTGCTACACACTGGGTCCTCTATGGACTTGCATCTGGCCTCTCACATCCTAGTTTCCCATCCAGGACACACACACACACACACACACACACACACACACACACACACAAACACACATCCTGCAATCTTCTAGGGCACACATTGTGGCACTCGTTACTTCTCTATTTTTCCACATGTGATCCCTGGACAGGGCAGGGCAGGACAGGATAGGGACCGTTGCCGCCCAGTGAACTTAATCTCCCTGTTAGGCCAGGTGAGCTAGTCAGTCAGGAGAATCCAGAAGTTTGTTGCCCACAGGGATGCTGAGCATCACAGTGAAGAGGCTTCAAAGTGTAGCTGGCTTGGATGGTAAGCTGACTGCCTGGTCTCTTTGGGGATTCCTTCAGAACACACCCTCCTCTGGCTGCTTCTCTTGAGATTCACCCCAGAATACAACACTGCCTTGGGCTCCTGCCCACTAGGTGCACACAGCAAGGTTGCATATGACCATGATTGTGCCTTACAGACATCTTGAGGGGTTCTGGGATATCACACTTTTCCTTACAGATCAGGTTCCTGAGATCCACCTTGAGCACAGCTGAGAGAGAGACAGAGAGAGAGAGAGACAGAGAGAGAGAGAGAGAGAGAGAGACAGAGACAGAGAGAGAGAGAGACAGAGAGAGAGACAGGGGGGAATAAAGGGGGAGAGCGCACTTTGAATAAGAAACAGACAGAAAGCACAAGAGGACTCGAGGCAGTATAGAACGGTATGAAGGGAAGTAAAGGAGGGCAGGGAAGGGCATCAATAAATAAAATGGACATGTGGAAGAAAGGCTCTCTGTCCCTGATGTCCTGATCACAGCCCAGAGAACTGAGTAGCCTGTGTGCCTCTGTGTGTGTGGGTGTGTTTGTGTGTATGTGTGTGTGTGTGTGTGAACACATATGTCTGTCCATGTCTGTGTGGCTTAGAAATGAGCTAAGGCAGCTGTGTTCAGCCTGATCATGAACTTCTGATGCTTGTTTCTTGCTCCTCAATGCTGCATTATACAGGTATGTACTAGGCATGCCTAGATCATCCACTATGGGCATAAGAATCCAGGGTTTTATGTATTCTTGATATGTGTGCTGAGTTGTATCTGAAGCAATCTTGCAATTTTAATGAAATGACCACCTTTAGAAAGTATAAATTCAGTAGATCTACATGAAAATAATGTGAATATATACATTTTAAAGGACAAAAACGGTCATAATCAAAACATACTTACAATTAATACTATTTACTTTCTCTATTTTTTACTTCCATGAAATTCTGTCTCACTGAACCTAGGCTGCCTGATCAGAGTCCCTGCCTGTGTAATGCACCCCGGCACTGGGGATACAACTCATACTGTTATTGGAAAACAGGGAATCTGAACTCAGGGTCTCATGCTTACACACCAAGAATTTTACTCATGGCAAAACCTCCACAGTCCTGGAAATTTCATTTTTAAAACAAAATATAAGCCAAGTCTTGTGGTGTACAAATTTAAACCTAGCACTCAGGAAGCAGAGGCGGGTTGATTCTGTGAGCTTGAGGCCAGTCTCATTGACAGAGCAAGTTCCAGGACCGCCAGGCCTACATAGAGAAGCCCTGTCTCAAAAAACCAAAACCAAAAGAAATAAAAGGTAACCAGAGGGAGCAACAAAATGAGATGTATACATATAGGGAACAAAAGGGAGGAAATCCTTCCCCATGTTCCACATAAGGGTATCAAATAAACTAGTCACAAAAACACAAACAATGGAAAACAACAAATTGAAGAGAAAGCAGGAAATAGAAGAAAAGCAGCATTGCACATCTGGTATGGTATCTGTGCCAATAAGGGAGGACAGTGAGCTGGAGACCATCCTAGGATAAAACACAAGACCCTATTTCACATCCATAACAATAAAGGGAATGAATGGCAATCTACAATTAGTAGATTATATAGCTAAAACTCAGGAATGGTAAGTGGTCCTGAAAAAGAAAGCAGTGTACAAAGCCAAGACAGCTAGAAACTGAACAGAGGAAACTAGAAAATGAAGATGTCTAGATTCTGCCAAAACCTCTGGATCCACATTAACCAATGGTAACATACAAACCAGTAGAGCTAAGTCTTAAAGAACAGAACAGAAGCAGCAACTATTACAGGTGGGAGTTTTGAGTCTAGCCAAGATGATTGCCCATCTAACAACAACAACACAAATCATTACTGTCCTAAGAGTACTATAACAGAATCCCAAGTCTTTCCATACATAATCCATAATGCCCAAACATATGAGCCCAGCAGACTCAGCTACTGGAATAGGAAGAGAAGGACTTTATGATACACATAAAAACATTATACTCAAGAATGCATTACAAAATAAGCCTGTGTAATGAATGGGGGGATTTATCACAAAACAAAAACTATAAGATACATTACTAGGAAAACTGAAAGCCTCAAAATACAATATGTATAGTAAAAACTTATAAATCTAAGTTTAGCAACAATCATGTTTGAATCTACAGGATGGATCTTAAAAAAAACTCTCATGACCTGCGTTCTATGACATTGCCTCCAGGGTGGTACATTAGAAGCCTGGTAAGGTAAGTCCTTGGATCACTGAAGGTGTGACGCAGAAAGTGACTGTAAGGCCTAGGCCCTTCTCTCTCTTTTCTTTCCTGACCGTGAAGGCGGTACTTTCGCATTACTACATGCTCCTAGCACGGTGTATCTGAACCTGAAAAATTATAAGCCAAAATAAGTCTTTTGTGTATAAAGCTTATTATATCCATTATTACACTGTGGTACCTGAGAGCTGAGTAACACAGAGGTAAACTTAATCATTAGAACAGAAAATAAGTTTAAAGGGTGGGGGTAAATATGGTGGTGTGCCTCTGTATCCCAGTACTTGGGATGTGAATAGGAGGATCAGGAGTTCATGGTCAGCCTTGATCATGTGAGGTTTTCTCTCAAAATCAAAAAAAAAACAACCTGGTGTTGTAGCCTTTATTCCCAGCACACAAGAGGCAGACATTTCTGTGAGTTTGAGGACAGCCAGGTTTACAAAGAGATCACGCTATGCACAACAATGCAGTGAAACCCAGTCACCCTCCCCGAATCCCAAACACCAGTGGTTCTGGCTGCTGAGAAACATGTACTCCAAGTACCTGGAGGGAGAAAGAGCATGGATCAAGCAAGCCCCAGCTGCAGTGGAAAACGAGGTGTCCGAGCCTGAGGGCAACAGCCTAGTCAGGAGGGGCCTTCTTTCCAGAGGGTCATGGCTCAGCAGAAGCTGAAGCCAAGGAGTGGAAGCCAAGGAGAGGAACGCCGCGGAGGACCAGAACAACCTACCTGCTGGAGGAGTAGCGGTCCAGGGGCTGCGCAGGGTCCAAATGGCTCACTTAGGCAGAGGCTTCTGGGTCCCTGGGGTACCCGAGACTGGAAAGTGGGAGGCCTTTGGGGTGCATGCTTAGGTTGCCACCCATGCAGAAAGGCAGGATCTTTGGGCTCTGGAGAGGCCCATGGGCGGAGGAGGAGCTCCAGTGGCTGAGGGAGGGCAGTGCCGCAAGCCAAGGTGCACATGGCTGGCAGGAAGGCCTAGGTTTCCCTCAGAAATCACAACAGAATCTCTTCTCTGTATTACGTAATTCATAATTATATCTTGCAACCTTGTTTCAAATATGTCGCTACCTGACAAAAGACACCACGTTGCGTTATGAATGTATCAGTTAATGTTTATATACTCAAAAATATTTACTTATGTTCATTTTCTCTTTGTTCATCCGATACAAATTAAGTATAACACTTAAAAATGTACCACGACCTACCATCTCTACCACAATTGACATTAATCCTACAGCAGATTAGCTCATGAGGGCCAATCACGTACAACCAAAAGATGAAGATGTGAATCTTTATACACTGAAGAGTAGAACATTCCCACTATTATAATGTTTCTTTATATTGTTGTTCAACAGGCACACAGATTGACACTCGACATCGAGCAACTTTTACACGGCAATCACATATTTTCCAATTCTAGATGTTTTTTGTGTCTGGTTTGTTTGCTTGTTTTGTTTTTAAGAAAGATATATACTCAGGAATATATAAAATACTCAGCATTTTAAAATCTTATTTCAACCAGTGTACCTCAAGACTAATTCAATCATTCATATTATTGCAAATTGTTCAAGGTTTAGACATAAAAAGAACATGGTTAAGGACATGTTTAGATGCTTCATTTTTCCTTCCTTTCTTTCTCCCTTCACCCTCCTTTTTATGATACAGGGTTTACCTGTGTGCATTTGACTCTTCTTGACTCTCACTTTGTCGACCAGATTGGCCTCAGACTAACAGCAACCAAATTTCTCTTATGAATCTTTTACTATTGATAGATATATGGCTGCTTACAGTTTTGAAATAAAATTGTTACAAATATTTGTATTAAGAGTCTTTTTTTGCACTAGTCAATGGACAGCACATTCTCCATGGTTGTGGGGAGAGCAGAAACTGCCTCTGGGTGAGAAAAGGAAGATACAAGGAAGGGGGTAACAATAAATCGGGATGTATTCTGAATAAATAATAATAATAAAGACGTTAAAAAGGAATTGTTTTTTGATGGGCATGGTGGCACAAGCCTTTAATTCTAGCATTCAGAAGGCAGAGGTAGGTGAATCTCTGTGAGTTTAAGGCCAGCCTGATCTACAAAGTGAGTCTAATACAGCCAGGCCTATTAAACAGAAAAACTCTGTCTGGGAAAAAAACTTAAAAAGAGAATTTTTTTAAAGTATGAGTTTAATTTTTAATCTATACACCAATGTAGATGATGAATGTATATATTATAATAGCATTTCTTTTAACACTAACCTTTCATATCTTATATATTAAAATGTTTCAACAGGACTGAGAGTGTTAGAGAAAACATCTTATATGAAATTCAACATGTTTCTTCCTCTGTCTGCATTTTCATAATATCAACCACATCAACTGGTGAGCATTCATGAAATGAGTTAATAAGAGTGAAGTTCTTTCAGAATATACATGGACTTACCATATTTGTACTCTCTGGATAAAATATAAGATGTGTCCTTTTCTATAAAGGATTGTTACATTAGGTAAGTTAGGCAATCTTCCTGCCAATATTACATTAATGTAATGGTTTTACTAACAACTCAAACAATGGTAAAATGTAGAGGGAAAAAATGTAGCTTGCCAATCCTTACAGAATTGAATATTTCTCAAATACATACCTAAATTTAAGTAGTATAATTACAACCTCCAAATTGCTTTTTAAAAAGAATATGCTTGGTGGAATGCTTTTTTTTATAAAAAAATATTTTATGGCCTTCAATCTAGTTTTAAGTACTATAAGGTACAAAATCTTGATCAAATAGAAGTTAATAGATGATCATAATAACTTACCCCAATTAAATTATATTTTACAGAGTAAATCCTATTAATTATTCAGATGAACTTGTCTTCTCATAATTTTCTGCACACTCTGCCTCCACTAATTTTACTTACGATGAATTTCCCTCCTCTTTACATTTCTGTTTCAATTGAGATCGCAGAGAATTTTAAGAGCTCATGAATGTGATTTCTTCAAAATAAAATATGATTACACTATATACTTTTAGTTTTTTTAACCCAAAAGTCACATTTCTTCACTCAAAAACTCTTGAAATATTGCAATTTTGCAATTTCAAGAAATAATCTCTGTTTCTTTGTGTGTGTGTTTGTGTGTGTGTGTTTGTGTGTGTGTGTGTGTGTGTGTGTGTGTGTGTGTGTGTGTACCACTAGAGACTTAATGTACATTTGTGGTTTTTTATGGCAACAAATTATATTTCAGCTAAACTTTAAGTTCAAATGTCTTAGTCAAAAGGTGGTGTTGTCATACATGATTGTGTTGGTCCTTAATGAGGAAAGCTATGAATCACATAGTGATTAGGGAATAATAAAATGTGAAAATACATGTCATTGGCAAATACTTGTGTATCGTGTCTCCAAACCTTAATTATGGCCTTTGCTCTTAGATATCTACAGTGTTTTAAGAATTTTTCACATTAGAGTTCAAACAGTCAGCATGTATCTTTTTGGGGTTAGAACATTTCTCAAACATTGGTGATTTATTAATGATCATCAACTACAAAGATTATCTAAAATGTTAGTGTGCATGTTTCAGAAATGAAAAAAGTTAAAACATCATACTATACTACAAATATCAAACTAAATGAGACATACAAGTGACCACAGAAGACACTGCAAAGGAGGAACAATGTAGGAGACAGAATGCTAGGAAAACATGAGGGTGGAGATCAGAGCTGGTGAGAGTAGGGGAAGCAGGACAGAAAGCTTGAAAGGAAAAGAAAAACCATAGATGGACGAATCTCTGTGACAAGATGGAGGCATAAGACAGGGTAGGCTTCTGGGAGTGTATGGAGACGATTTAGCTGAAACATGTAGTTGTAGGAGTCATGGAGACTCAAGAGGCTGAACTCTGATTAGATAGGACTTCTAGTGCAGGGAGGGTAACATCAACCCATCCACAAAGGGATCAACCTAAAATTTACCCAGAGATAAATATAGAGCAGAGGGTGAGGAAATTTCCAACCTACGCCTGACACAACCTGCAACCCATCTCATAGGATAGAACCAACCCTGACACTAGGGGACCTGGAGAGATGGCTCAGAAGTTAAGAGCACTGGCTTCTCTTCCAATGTTCCCTGGGTTAAGACCCTGGGGAAGCCGAGGTTTGTTCCATGAACTGGTTTGTCACTCAGGGGGCTGAGATTTGAACTGAGGTCCCCACCCTCCTCTTCAGGAAGGGAACTTGTCATATCTGTGTCCTCACACACCCTCCCGTGCTAGGTACAATCCCCTGGTTTGAGGAAGTGCAGGGAGTCAGGCATGCATCCTTCAGACGAAATAAGGCCCAGGATTCTGCATCTCTCCTTGCAGTGGTGCCCCTATGCCTCCTCCAGCAGGAAGAATGCAGACCCAGATTTTGAAGAGGACCAGAGAGCTGAGTGTGCTCAGTCAAAGAAAAAACAGCCAGGAGACAAAGCGCTAGGCTCTAATTCACACACAGAGTCCTATATATCTAGTCTAACAACGAGCACCAGAGCTAAGGTGACCAAAGAAAAGCTTATGAGAAAGAGGAAATGCCTTGGGGTGCTGAGGGATGGAGAGGAGGAAGAGATAAGGAGCCCCCTCTCATTCTCATTCAGGACCCTAGGTTGTAAAAGGGACAGCCCCAGGAGCTCTCTGGGATGCTTGTCTCTGGGTATTTTGATGTGACCCTATGGAGCCATAATAACTACACCCTTTCTGCCAAATTTGACTTTATGGGGTTTCTCCCCCAAGATACAAGGGGCAGTTGTTTCCTTTTATCCCAATGCAGATGAAACTGACTTTTCTGGAAGGAAAAAAAAAGACTTCTGCCCAGAAAAATCCCAGAATTCAATTCCAAGCAACCACATGGTGGCTCATAACCATCTATAATGAAACCTGGTGCCCTCTTCTGGAACATAGGAATACATGCAGGCAGAATATAATCTACATAATAAATAAATTATATATATATATATATATATGCACACACTTACATGAATGTTTTAAAAATAATATCAAGTGCCAGGTGTGGTGGCACAAGCCTTTAATCCCAGCATGTGGGAGGCAGAGTCCTTCGAGTTTGAGGTCAGCCAGGTCTACAAAACAAGTCTAGGATAGCCAAGATTACACAGAGAAACCCTGTCCTGAAAAACCAAAATTATTAATAATAATAATGGTAATAATAATAATAATAATAATTATTATTATTATTATTAATAATAAGTGTGCTGTGGTAGTAAGAAATTACTTAGCATGCTTTAAAAAAACTAAAAATTCAACTGCTAATAGCTAAACAGGAATGTGTTCTTTTAAGTAGCTTGTTTTTAAATGTAAAAAAAAAAATAATTTTCATGACATAAAATTGTGAGGCAAGTGCCACAATTCCAAAAATTAAGACATTAACACAATTCCCTGAGGACTTGCAAACTTTTTGTCTTAAGTAAATGTCTATACCTCCCCCTCCACAAAAAAACACACAAACCAAAACAAAAAAGCAAATTGAGCTTTTATATTGTAAGAGCAGGCCTATTTCAAAAGCTAATAGAGCTGGGCATGGTGGTACAGCCTATAATTCCAACCTGCTGGAAGGCAGTGGCTAATGGATTTCTTTCAGTTAAAGGACAACTTGATCTACAAACCAAGGACTTGACAGCCTAAGCTACAGAGAAACCCCGAAAAAAAAAAGACAGAAAAGAAAGGTAATAGAAAACTTAGCATACCTTACTATTTCTGCTGTATTTACAAAAGCACCTCAGCCCTCTCTAAATACAATGACTATCAAACCTACCTACTACCTAAAAAATAGTTTAGGTCTCCTAGGTGCTATACACTGAGCTAGAAAAAGTATCAAATATCTACGAATGATAAGTCATTTGAAATGTAATAAAATTAATGTTATTAATGAATTCAGAATCTCTTAACTTTTCTACTGTTAATGATTCTGCTAATAGTATAATATTGAATAGTATATTCATTCAGTCCATTGTCAAAAAAATACCTACCCAGTCAACGATAGGAGACTACTGTACAGATTTTCAAAGACCTTCAATTTTCCCAAGGGAAAAGATCAGCAAGGGATAAGATTATAGGATGTGTACAGCAGAACTGGGAATGTGCAGTAATATCCTCTGGAGAACAGATGTACACAGATTTCAGTACTGACTACTCTCCCAGATGTCCCTGGTTTGAGTGTCATTACCCATATGGTAGCTCACAGCCATTTATAACCCTAGTGCCACAAGATCAGATGCTCATTTCTGGCCTCTTCAGACTTTACACACATTATGCATAGATAAGTATATGGGTAAAGCACCTATAAATGTAAAATACATATGAATTCATCTTTTTATTTTAATGAATGAAAGGAAGGAAAGAAGAAAAAGGAGGCTCCAGAGAGGATGCTGGGTAAGGGGCAGGCAGCTGTGTGCCTGCTGCGGAGGGTACCAGTTTCCTAGGCCTTCATGCCTGTGGATCCAGACCTGAGCCTTCAATTGCCGCAACATCTGGATTCTGGAGGGAGGATCAATGACAGCAGAGCCTCTGCTGCCTCCCATGGGCAGCAAACATCTATTATCTTGCCGCACACCCAGGCCAAACTCACCCCTGACATGAGAACAAGGGACCTGTCAAAAGAAAAAAATGGTCTGTCCCAATCTGCATACTTGCCTAGCAGGCCCTGCCTGGACCCTCAAACCTTAACCACCGACTAGGCAGCTCCAGACAACCAGGCAACCATTCTAAGCATCAAGGAAGCCAGTCATAATATGTCTGTTCTTCCCAGGCCTACACCCCATCCCCACCTACACTCAACCCTACACACTGAGCACCTATCAGGACACGTCACACTCTTCCCTTCCTTCCTCCAGAGTCCCCAAGTGGTTCTCAGACACGGAACTTTCTTTCTGCGTTCTTCCAAGACGCAGTGTCCAGGGCTCAGCACAGATGAAGCTTACAGTTTTCTCAGGATATTCAAATGGACCAAAAGGCACTTAGAAAGGAGGCAGAAGTAGCAATTTTCACTTGTGCCATCAGGATCCCCCAGCACATTCCCACTCCTGACCTCTTCTACCACGTCTCCTTACTTTCCAAAAGACTTTACTCATTTTATCTGTGAATGCCCTATCTATGTGTGCACCAGCTTGTTGGAAGAGGACATCAGATTCCTGTATAGAGGACTATCAACCACCAAGCGTTTGCTGGCAATTGAACTGAGGACCTCTGAAAGAGCAGACAGTGCTATTAGCCACTGAACCATCTCTCAGTCCACTACAATCAAAAGTCTCAGACTCCTCACAAAAAAAAAAAAAACTACACCAGGCACTATTGTCCTTTCTCTCTAGGGCCCAGACCCATAGCACAGACAATTATTTCTCCCTAGAGAAGATGGGTCTGGTCTACAGGCTGCAAGCAAAAACACCTACAAATACAAACACAGATCATCTACAGACACTCGTTCTCCCTCCCTCTGTCACTCCCTGTCTCTCTCTTCCTTTTTCTCCGCCTGTATCTATTCCTATCTCGGTCTGTCTGTCTGTCTGTCTGTCTATATCTAGCTCCTCCTCACCCCACTTCTGTCTCTCAATCTGTGATCCACACAATTTCAGCTGCAGTACCCAGGAGACCAAGTGAAATACAGAATATGATCACTGAACAAACGCTTGTCATGCTCCAACACGAAGCCTTCCTTCCAGTAGCACTGTTCCTATCTCGGTCTGTCTGTCTGTCTGTCTGTCTGACTGTCTGTCTATCTGTCTATCTATCCCTAGCTCCTCCACAGTCCACCTCTTTCTCTCCATCTGTGATCCACACAATTTCAGCTGCAGGACCCAGGAGAACAAGTGAAATACAGAGTATGATCACTGGGCAAACACTTGTCACTCTCCAACAGGAAGCCTTCCTTCCAGTAGCACTGAGTGTCTCCACGGGCCCAGCTGCACTTAGCCAAGACCTTCTAGGATGGCCCTTAGGAGAAGACCACTCTCCCAGCATCCTCGAGACAGCCCTGCCATTGTTTTCAAATTCTCATCCTTGGACGCCTACTGAGAGCATCCACTCTGATGCTCCAAAGGGAGTTCCATCGGGATTGGGCCTGCTCTGAATGCTCAGAGGTGCCAGGCTGGCAGGGGACCCCCAAGGAAGGGTCCTGACAGCTTCCACATGGTTGTCACTTAACTGGTCCCAAGCACCAGGTCTCATGGAACTTCACGAGCTCAACCCAGCCACCCTGGAAAACTGCAGACGTTGTGCTTGGGCCACAATGATGAAGCCCTAAAGTGCTTTTCTGCATGCCATCCTGTCCTTCTGACGATCACCTCTGACCTAAACACCATAATAATTGCTACACACTGGGTCCTCTATGGACTAGCCTCTGGACTCTCACATCCTTGATTCCCTTCCAGGAGACACACAGAGAATCAACACACACATAGACACACACCCACACAAAGACACACACACACACAGACACAAACACACAGACACACACACACACACACCTACCTCCTATGCTTATAATATCCCAGACTCTGGCACCAGTGCCTTCTTTATTTTTCCAATGAGATCCATGGACAGGGCAGGGAGGACAGGATAGGGGCCTTGTCATGCCCTGAACCTCTTATCCCTAGTAGGCCAGGTGAGCTAGCCAGTCAGCATAAGCCACCAACATGTTGCCTGTATGGATGCTGGGCATCGAAGTGAAGAGGCTTCCTAGTGTACCTGGCCTGGATGGTAAGCTGACTGCCTGGCATCTATAGAACATCCTTCAGTCCACAAGTTCTTCTGGATGCTTCTGTTAAGATTCACCACAAATCACAACACTGCCTTGGCTCCTGGCCTACTAGGTACACACAGAAAGGTTGCATATGACCTTGATATTGTTCCCATGCCTTGTAGAGTTCTGGGATATCACTCCTTTCTGGACAGATCAGGGTGCCCCAGCTCCACCTGTAGCACAGCTCCAAGATAGAAAGATCGATAGATAGATAGAGAGGGGGGACTGAATAGGAGGGTACTAAGAGAGATTGAGGAGGGCAGGAGAGGAGTTCAGTAAATAAAACGGACATTTGGCCAGGAAGGCTTTCTGTTTCTGAGATCCTAATCACTGTCCAGAGAAACGGAGTAGACTCTGTGTGTGTGTGTGTGTGTGTGTGTGTGTGTACGCGCGCGTTTTCATGCCTATGTGCCTATGTGCATGCCTTTTGTGTGTGTGTATATGTGTGTGTGTGTGTGTGTGTGTGTGTGTGTCCTAGAAGTGAGCTAAGCCAGCTCTGATTGTACAGGAGACTCCACAACCAAAACTATGGGGGTGTAAGAGTGGCCTTGTGCACAAACAAGGGCAGCCAGAAAGGAGCTGTTTTCCATATAAACCCAGATGTGGCCCCTGCGGCAGGTCCTGTGTAGAGAGGTCCAGTCACCCTAGCCAAAGGGCCATCTAGAGAGGATCTGGAGGCTGTGCTTGCACAGTCCTGCTAGCCAAGTCCTGTTGCGTTCGGTATTGGCCGTGGGTTACAAGGACCCTGTTTCTTCCTATGTGACTCCTGGCCCAAGAAGAGCTCAGGAGAAATGCATCGTCCCTGTCCATCCAAGAACAGTGCACCTCCTTATCAGGACCCATACCGCCACCTGCATACATGCAGGGGAAATGAAGCAGAGATCATTAAAATAATTCATCTTGATCAGAGCAGTGCACAGGAGATGGAAGAAACAGAAAGTGATGGGCACACTCCCTCACACCTTGAAGAGTCAAAAAAAGCAACAGGCTGTTACAAGACTCTAGCATGGCCATTAAGCCTTTATTCCTAGACAGGCTTGAGATGCATTTCTAGGCAGGCTACAGGATTTCCCAAAGGGAAGCAGTATGAGCTTTTGTGCCTGCTTGTATCCATGGAGGGACCATGGGGGTTTTGAGAGGTAGGTATATGGGAGGATGAGGTAGGATGGGGTGAAGAGGGGAAATGTGAAGGAGGAGGCAGGCACAGGTCAGGAGAACTCCTGGGACCCAATACACCTCCCTGACACACACACACCACTTAGGACACACGTCAGCACCTGAAGGGCTTGTGGGCTGGAGAATGGTTGAGAGGATGTGTTCTTGTAGGCTACCCTCAGGGAACTCAACAGAAACCCTCAGTCCAATCTAGAACCTAGGGGAGGAGCCTTATAAACACACCAAGAGTATAGCCATGCCCCCTGGAAGACCTAGCAGCTCTGTGCATAACGCCACCCACTCTGGTAACCACTGTAGTTTGCCAGGCTTCTTCTCCTGGGTGTGCTGACACCTGTGACCATGGGCACAACAAAGATTCCCGGTTAAGGGCACACGGGAACTTTGACAGATGCCATGAAGCAGAGGTCCACCTGCCTCAGGGGCCACTGAGCCCAGCACTGGCTTCTCACCTGGCAGCAGGAGGCTCCTGTGTGGATACTAGGCAAAGGGCAGGCTGCTTGTGCGCACTGGTGAGTGCTCCCGTTTCCCAGGTGTTCATGCCTGTGGACCCAGGTGTGTTCCTTCCTGTACATTGCCACCTGGACTCTGGGAGGAGGATCAACATCATCAGATGTCCCATGAAGGCCGCAGACATCTCCCATCCTGATGCAGAGCCAGATCAACCATGCCGCTGATGTGAGAACGAGGACATGTCCAAAGAAGTGTTCCATCCCAATCTGCTCACTTGCCTAACAGGCCCTGGCTTGAGCCCCCAACCCAACCACATACTAGGCAGCGCAATGCAACAAGGAAACCAGGCAACCATTCTGAGCTGTCAGGAAGTCTGTCACAATCTCTCTCTTCTGCTCAGGCCTCCACCCCTCCCACAGCCCCAGAGCACCCTACCCACTCTGCACTGCTCGGGACCTGTCACAGTCTTCCATTCCTTTCTCCAGAGTCCCCAAGTGGCTCTCAGACATGGATCGTTCTTTCTGTGTCCTACCAAGACACCCACCTACTTGCCTGTGTCCAGGGCTCAGCACATATGCAGCTTGCAGCTCTCTCAGGAGATTCAAGTGGAACAAAGGGCACCTAGAAAGGAGGCAGAAGGAGCAATCTTCACTTGACCCACCAGGAGGCCCCGAGCATATTACTACTCCTGAGTTCTTCTGTCACGTCTCCATTTTTTCCTAGAGGTTTTACTTATTTTATGTGTGAAACCCCTATTTCCATGTGCACCTGCCTGCATTCCATTATATATGACTGTGAACCATTGAGTGTTTGCTGTGAAATTAAACTCAGGACATCTAGAAGAGCAGAGTTTCTTAGCCACTGGGTTATCTCTCCAGTCCACTAACAAAGGTTCCAGGCTCCAAATAACTACATCAGGCACTATCATCCTTTCTCTTTAGGGCACAGACAACTATTTCTCCCTAGAGAAAATGGGTCCAGTCAATAGGCTACATACAAAAACTTTCAAAAAGACATACACACATCATCTACAGATACTCGTCCCCCCTCTCTCTTAGTAGCTCCTTTTCTCTTGAGTTCTCCCTTTACATCTGTGATCTACACGGTTTCATCCACAGTATCCGGGGTATATAGGTCTGTGTGGGAACAAGTAATATATAGAATGTGATCACTGGGAAAATGCTTGTCACTCTCCAGAAAGAAGCCTTCCTTCCAGTAGCACTGAGAGTCTCCAAGGGCTCAGCTGCCCACAGCCAAGATATTCCAGGATGGCCCCTAGAAGAAGACTACTCTCTCAGCATCCTCAAGACAGCCCTGCCATTGCCATCGATTCCCAACTATCTCACTCTTGGAAGCCTTCTGCAAGCATCCACTCTGATGCTTCAAAGGGAGTTCCAACTGGATTGAGCCTGATCTCAGTTCTCAGAGGTGTCAGGTTGGCAGGTGACCCCAAGGAAGGGTCCTGCCACCTTCCACATGGTTGTCACTCAACTGGTCTTATGTCACTCAACTGGTCTCATGGACCTTGACAAGCTCAACCCAGACGCCCTGGGTTATTAATATGGGAGTTGATGGTTACTATTATGGGGTGTGGGAGTTATTAAGTGATGTGTGGGATACAATTATGATCGGATGTGAGGATTATTAGTATGGGAAGTGATGGATACTATTATGGGATGTGAGAGTTATTACTATGAGAAGTGATGGTTAATATTATTGGATGTGAGGGTTATTAGTATGGAAGGTGACGGCTATTATGGGATGTGAGGATTTTTAGTGATGGTTACTATTATGGGGTGTGACTGTTATTAGTATGGGAGGTAATGGTTAGTATTATGGGGTGTGAGCATTATTAGTATGGGAGGTGACGGTTACTATTGTGGGATGTGAGGGGTATTAGTATGGTAGGTGATGGTTACTATTATGGGATGTGAGGGTTATTAGTATG
>CAJRSG010007435.1:0-17786 GCA_907169655.1 Acomys percivali
AGAAATCTGTGCAATTCCCCGAACTGTTCACTGGAGCTTCCAAACACAGTCCACACTGCTCGCCGCCATCTTGGATCCCCGAAAGAATCATTTTAAAAGAACCTTGAGACTGGTGAGCACATACTATAGGTCATAGAGAGGATGCATTAGGATCAGAGTCTGATATTGCATATTTTTGATAGTCTTTAACTAATGCACAGCCTTCCTAGTCTCAGGACCTTTAAATATTACAGCATTTATTTACATAGTTTGTAAATAATTGTCACAATAGCAGTTATTGTTGTCTTTAAGATGACTTATGCAAGCTTCTTCTCTGGAGAACCATGACTGCATTAATTTTCCCAGTGTGGTGCTTGTTGGACTTAATGGGTCTACAAGCATAGTCATGTAATGTGGGTTCAGAAAAGGAAATTATAACCACTAAGTTGTGCTATATAATCTTATTATAAAGTGGTGAATGAGAAATTCTCAAAAAAACATAAGTATAGATAAGACCTAAGGGGTTATAAAATTCAACAAATGGTGCTCATATAATGAGACAGCAAAGGAAGTAGAATATATGAAAAAATGCATGCTGGTGTTACGAGAATACAGTGATATTTATTTCCTCTTTTTCCTTTTTATGTATAAATTTAAAAGTTATATGTTTATACTGAAATATACTTATAAAATATTATGTCAAAATATACATTATTAAATGTGAATACATGTATGCGTTTGTGGGCATATGTGTATGTTTGTGAATGTGTGTATGTTTGTTTGTATTTATATAGAGCTGGACAGATGGTTCAGTAGTTAAGTGAGCTGGCTATTCTTAGTAAGAATCAGAATGTAGTTACCAACAACCATGTGAAGTGGCTGACATTTCCAGTAATTTCAACTCTAGAGGGTCAGATGGTATCACTAGACTCCAAAGGTACCTGAATACAAGTGTACATTCACAGAGCTACACATATCAACACATAAACAGAAAGAAATATGGTTAGAAGAATATGTATAGGAAGTATTTTATAATATTGACAGACTGTATATACTTATGAGATAAACATATGATGCAGAAATATAAATGTATTTAATATGTACAGGTACAGAGAATATGCTATACATATCATTTATGTAACGCAAGGTACTTAGCATCTCTACTACATTGAGTTTTATTGAGATGAAGGACAGGCATGAAAATATCTCCTCAAACTCTGAAAGGAAGATGGCTCAGTTAAAAATTCACTTTCAAGAGAAACATGAGAACCTGAGTTTGTTCCTCAGAAATCACAGTTTGTGTTTGTGTGTGTGTGTGTGTGTGTGTGTGTGTGTGTGTGTGTTGTTTTGTTTTGTTTTGTTTTAAAGCTGTGTATGGTAACATGACTGGAACAATGGAAATTGGAAGAATCCTGAAAACTCACTGGCAAGCCAACATGCCTAATTCATAAGTTTCAGGTAAGTGAGAGACACTCTCTCAAAAAGCAAGGTAGAAAGAATAATGTCTAATGTTGATCTCTGGTCTCTGCCTGCATGTATACACATACCTGCACACATATGTGTACTTGACACATATTAAAATACATACATTCTTGCACACAGGCAAACAAACATGAAACTCTTTCAGCTGGGAAAGTGTTCATTGACACAACATGTTAACTGTTGGGGGAAAAAAAGTCAAGAGGCCATTGAACTTTTTAAACTTTGTGGGCTCTGATGGAAACTGTATTTTCAGGAGAGATTGATTGTTGCTCCCAGGTAGCCGTTAACACTCTATCTAAAATCAGAAAGCACTTCCACTCTGCCTCTAGCATCCATCAACTATGGACTTCCATGCTTGGTCTTGGACTCCACGCAGCATCTGCTCATCCTATGGGGCCCACAAACCCCCAGTATTTCCCCATTGTGCACATTAGGCCCAAATGAAGGAGCTCCTCTAGGCTGAACTTTTTCAGATAGCTGATGCCAGAATCAAAGTTCTGAAACCAGCAAAGGGGAGAGGTCTCTGCATTTATGCTTTTCCCTGTTATTGATTGAATTCATGCAGCTTTTATTTTCTTAATTTTCCTTTTATGAAACTCTCTGTTCTGCCAATATTTCCACAATTAATATTGACCTTTTTGTGAGATTATTTTTATTCAACAGCTTATTATCTACCTCCATTACTTGTTTTAGAAAATAGCATTATCTTGCCCAAAGTGTTCACACCATGCCTAATTATACTGATATTATTCAGGAAGCAACAGCCTGGGCAGAGGAAGTAGGACCGGTCACTACAGGAACATGGCTTTGGAATGACCGTGTTATTATTACTGGGTCTCTACAGATTTGAGCTTACCAAGTATGCTGGCTTTCCTTCTTTGTATCCTTTCTATGCCATATACCTCATTTAGTCTAATTTCCATGTGAACATAAAATGAAGTGACAGCAAAGTTGAGGATATTGTGAAAACTTATGACAATTTTGCTAGAATCAATGGAAGGTGCTGAGTACAATAAACACAGCAAATAGTTACTGTTTCTGATAAGGAGGAAGTCTCCTTAAATTTTGTAGAAATATGACTTTCATAGATAATCACTAAGAAATTTCCAAATATGAGCCAGATATGTTAGCCTACATCATGATTCCAGAACTGAGGAGGCTGGTTCTAAAAGATTGATATGAGGTGGAGACCATCTTAACTTCCATAGCAAAATAAGGGAGAGAGTTGTGGGGAAGTGGCTCTTCAAGTTGACCATCTACGATACCTTAAAACCAGGTCAGGTAGCTCACAGCAACTCCCTGAGATGATCTGACACCCTCTCCTGGCTTCCTCAAATACCCACACCAATAAACATGTTCATGCATATGACCTAACCCTCACTTCCACATCTCTACCTACTGGTACCAGTATGCACATGTCACTAAAAAACAATTTTTTTAATATTTTATTAATTTATTCATATTACATCTCAATTGTTAGACTATCTCTTGTATCCTCCCATTCCTCCTTCCCTCCCACTTTCCCCCTACTGCCCTCCCCTGTGTCTGTGACTAAGAGGGACCTCTACCCCTGTATATGCTCACAGGGTATCAGATCTTTTCTTGATTGGCTGCTATCTTTCCTCTGAGTGCCACCAGGCCTCCCCTCAAGGGGACATGGTCAAACATGGGGCACCAAAGTTTGTGTGAAAGTCAGTCCCCACTGTCCACTCAATGGTGGAGAATGTTCTGTCTACCAGCTAGATCTGGGTAGTGGTTTTTAATTCTTCCTGTCCAACTTACAACATCACAAGCTCCTAGAGATTGTTTCTGAAGATATCACCGTACCCATAATCCCTGAGCACTCTGTAATACAGTGTATTAATCTGCCATATTCATTTGCATCTGACAATTTTTTATCGTTCAACTCTTGACTTTCTTCTCTTTATTCCGCCGTTAGTAAATTTTTTACACAGCAGTTACATTGCTAATTATTACCTACTATATTACAACTTATAATAGATAGTCACAGACTAGTAGTGTTCAGTTAGTCTTGAGTACATAAGAATTGTGTTGAATGAATAATTGTAAGTACCCTCATTTATATAAAGAAACAATTTTTCATATACAAACCATGTAAAGGGTGCCTTCCATGTACAATTACTTTGGTTTGGTCCAAAATTTAGAGAAGCAGTGATTAGATAAGAAAAGGTGGAAGATGAGAGCATTCTAATTAGACATCCAAATATAAGTCAGGACACAGAAGAGCTGGTGCTAAGCTTCAGGGTCATTTCACACAGCTGCCTAATAAAATCAGAGTCCAAGTGAGTTCAAAACTTCCTGTGGAGCCTTCCCTTCTTCACCAAATGTATTTTATAATAGTTGGTCCAAGCGTCAACCTTGTCTTTTTCCTTCCTCTTTAATATGTCTAGTCCCTCAAGAAATCCACTGTTTTCAGCTTTAATGCTCTTTGAAACTGAATATGCCTGACAAACCCTGAAGAATCAAAGTCACTCTAAGACAATGACTGATGTCTTGCAACAGGTTTTCTCTTCTTGCCCTCTCCACCTGTAACAGGACCAAGCCTCCATTTATTGTATTCATCATATTTCTCTTCTGTTTCCTTTGATATCAGAATGGATACAGTCTCAGAAACACAGTATGCCTTGCTTTGTCTTGCTCCCACTACCTTCCTGTAGTCTGTCTATCACTCTGCCCCTGTACATTGAAGGTACCCTACTTCAAACATGCAGAAGACACACAGTTATCAACTCAAGATTTATTTTGTTTCTTCAGAAACATGCTTAAGTACCTCAATCTTTAATGTCTGATTTACAGCAACTAGTCAAGGGCACAAGACTGAATTCTATTGCTTGTCTCACTCTAGTCTTATTGACCCTTCCTCTGGCAAGCATTTTCCCTTGTTAAGCCTACAAATAGTCTTTAAGACAGTGTATTGAACTTATTTTTCAGCTTTACTATTGATTGCTAGCTTTCCATGCCTAGAATGTCACTTCTGTGGGACACAGACTACTAATTTCTTTCCTTGCTGTAATAGGACAATTGCCTATAATGTTTCTTGATACTATGCCCTCAATTAATATTTGTTGAATAAGTAAATGATTGATAAGTGCAATTAGTTTTTAGCCTACAAATTGGAGGGACAAAAAAAAAAGACTCTGTCAAAAGGTGCCCTGTAGATTGGGGGAAAACTCAGTTGGCAAAGTGCCTAATATGCAAGTGTGAAGACCAGAACTTGCATAAAAAGTCTAGGTGTCACTTCATATTACCAGTACCAGGAAAGCAGAAACAAGTAGAAGCCTGAAGTTTGATGGCCCATCAGTACATTGGAATCAGCAACCTCTATATAGAACTGAGAAACCCTACGTCACTAGATCCAGTGTAACAAGAAGTCATAGATATTCTGAAAGGAAGATTGGACTGCCCCCAAAGAACCCCAATACCCAAAGTATCAGGAAGTAGCTGAGGACAACTATGCCCTCTCTCCTCATTAATCTTCTTCCTGTCCTACCTGTTTTTGGTGTGTTGGAAGGTATTAGGATATGGAAGGTAGAAAGAGATTTAACCAAAAATATAAATAGCTTGTTACAGTATGCCAACAATTGACACCTATATATGTGGCTCTAGCATAATGAGAAATGTAATATTTAATATTGTAGTGGAAAACACAGGTTCTAAAGGTATAAAGTAGTGTCTGGGTGTCAGCAAATGGTAGCTTTTGCTGGCAATTTCTTTCCTATAGTATACCCAGAGGGAATCTCCTGGTTTTGTTCTGTCTTCTTCCTGTATTCCTTTTGTAAAAATTGGAAGAACATCTGAAGTGGCACAAAAACCAGAAGTGTGACTGAATTCTATACTTATGGAATAGATTTCAGAGTTTGTGGTACAATAAGACAGGTTAAGGGTAGGAATGGAAGCACTTGTGAATCAAATAGCACCACTGATAAACAGAGAAAAAAAAGTGTTCAGATTCAGTAGTAACTAAATACAGGAGTTTGTTGCTCTTGCCACCCAACCATGCCTGCCTTATGCACCAGTATTCAGACCACCTGTGTGTGGAAGGGAGCAGGGAAGAATGAGAAACTGAAAGACGAATAGGGCTCTGGATGCAGGTGAATGCTAGAGGAGGAATTCTCAAGAACTACACAGACAACATCAGCTTTCCCAGTCCTTATGGAACATATCCTTCTAGAGAGGGTAGGGAGGCTCATGATGAGATAGCATGGTACCCAGTAGATATGCTAGATTTAAAGCATTTTAAAGAGTCTCTTATATGGAATATATTCATCTTTTGTTAAACACATTTTAAGTAACTGGGCTATGCAGCATTGTCTTATTCCCCAAGATTTGTACAGATTAATGTCATATGTGGTGTCAGAAACTGCTCAACTGTTACAGTGGTTATAATGGTGAGGAAACAAAGGCATGAAAGCAGAACCAAAAATCTAACAAAGGTTAAAATATTCTGTCTGCATCTCTGGTTCTCCCCCTCCCCCACATGCTCTGTTAAATCCCACCACTTTCTCCAAACCTGGAGCCACCCAGGAATGTCTCTACACATTCTTAGCAGTCCTGAGAATGCATTAACCACCTCTCCTGGAGTTGCCCAGCAGGTGACATACACAACATCTTCCTTCACTTACAATACTTAAAATCCCCAACTGCCAGCCTTATCCAGTTTGCAACTTCTTATGGCCTCATCCCAGGAGGCTGCTTAATTTGCCCAGGAGCTTCAGTTCTCAAGAAAACCTGCCTTTCATAACTTTAATTTGGCTTCAATTGGCTTATTTCTTTGGCAGAGATAACCCATCAGATAAATGTTGTTAAAGGTCAATTGCTTGGTGAATGGCACTATGCTGACTTACATGAACAAGCCTGTCCTGAAAAATGTAGTAATAGAACAATGTCACATTATAACCTTAAGAGCTTGGGATAAGGTTAAGGAAGCTGGTAAAACAACCACCTAATGTAGTAAGGTATTTGAAGGCCCTTGAGAAACCTTCACACATTTCTTACAGAGATTGGGTTCAGCTCCAGATAAAGCCATACCAAACTCTGAGACCAGAGAGGCATTGAAATTGATCATGGCATGGGAAAATATAAATAGTAAACATAAGAGAGCAACTAGACAATTAAAAGTTTGAAAAGCCCCATTAAACAAATGGATAAGAGAGAAAGCTAATATTGGTTTTCAGTAGCATCAGGCAAGCTATAGCTACAGGACTTAGATAGCAAAAGACCTGGTGCTTTAATTGTGGTAAATTTTGTCATTTACCAAGAAAATGTAAAGTTACAAGCTCTAGACATCAAAATACCAGGCACATTAATTCTGGATAAAAAGACATTTTAGGAGAGAACAAGGAGATTCTGGCCATGATGGTGAGGGTATCCCAAGACTTCCAGGGTACTGTAGGCAATGTGGAAAGGAAAACATTGGTTGAGAGATTGCCAATTCAAGAGAGACATTAAGAAGTAACCTCTTGCTAGTGGGGAATGAAAGGAGTAGCCTTGTAGCTTGACCCCCACCCCCAATAGCAAAGAGCTGTCTTTCTTTGTTCAGAAAGGAGATAATAAGCTTGCAAGAAGACAGAAACTTGGTAATTATGATTCAGTGCATGCTAGTGAAGGTAGCATGGCTTTGGATCTTGCATCAGATAAATCTCTTATACTAACCACACTGGTTGTAGCTAGAGGTTGTATTGCAAGGAAAGCAAAAAGCACTGTTCATAAAGGGAAAAAAAGCTATTAACTGAGTGCTGGGCATTTCCCACAATTGCCCCAATTTCCTGCTCCATGTACTTTCAGTGTTAAGTTCCTGGAGCCCCTGGGAGGACTGGAAACCAGAAGGAGAAAGGTCATATGAGGTAATAGTGTTAAAAAGAAAGTGCCAGTTTCAAGAAATAAGGTTAATCTTGAACAAACTATATTGCCATAGAACAGCATTGGTTTAAGAGACTTCCAGTTTCCTGTTAAGTGAAGGCTTTCGTGGGACATGTCCCTTGGGCTAGTATGCAGATATAAGTGAGTATATACCATTTGAGTCTTTCTGCTTCTTGGTTAACTCACTCATTATGATCATTTCTAGCTCAATCCATTTGTCCACAAATTTCGGGAATTTCTTGTTTTTAATAGCTGAGTAGTATTCCATAGTGTATATGTACCACAGGGGATGATATCCTATTGGGACTCTAGATGAGATAATCATGGGAGAATAGCAAAGTAGAAGGATCCAGAGGGTCCTAGAAACCTACAAGTAGATTTGGGCACAGGGATCCCACTCAAACTAAGGCACCAGACAAGGACAATACAGGCAGTAAAATTTAAACCCCTACCCAGATCTAGCCAATGGACAGAACATTCTCCACAGTTGAGTGGAGAGTGGGGTATGGCTTCCACACGTACTCTGGTGCCTCATATTTGACCATGTCCTCTGGAGGGGGAGACCTGGTGGCACTCAGAGGAAGGACAGCAGGTTACCAAGAAGAGACTTGATACCCTATGAGCATATACAGGGGGAGGTAATCCCTCTCAGAAATAGTCATAGGGGAAGGGAAATAGGGGAAAATGGGAGGGAGGGAAGAATGGGAGGATACAAGGGATGGGATAGCCATTGAGATGTAACAAGAATAAATTAATAAAATATTTTTTAAAAAAAGAGATTTCCAGCATCAACTTTCCTAGTAATCACTAAAATCCTCAGAGCTCAAAATCGTTTCTGCATTTGTAAGGGCAAAACTAATCCCATATTTTATATTCTGAAACTAATGCCAAGGTCTATGAATATTCTGTAAGAACTTGTCCTCTAGGTGATTTCATTTCTTCCTACATTCCAGGAATGAACATGCAGGGCTATAAACTAGACCTGCTAGCAGTCTCCAGAAACTCCACCTGAGTGATTAGATACAGTCAACTCCCAATGATCCTCTGAGATAAAACAACTTCCCTGGAGACTCATTCTCCACCAACCTGCCTAAATATCCTCATTCCTGTGACCCACAACTTCCCTAAAGAACCAGCCTGCCCTCCAACCTACCTAAAGTTCAACATTCCTGTGACTCACAGCTTGCCTGAAGATCCAGCCTGCCCTCCAACCTGCCTAAAGGTTGATATTCCTGTGACCCACAACCCCCATTTCCCTTTATGAACCCATTGTCCTTCAAGCTCTGTGTCACTCTCCTATCCTGCTGCATCAGGAATGATTATAAATTGAAGTTCTGAGCCCATAATAGAGGACCCTGTGTATGTTGCATTGAGATTGAGTCTTCGTGGACATTTTGGGGGTCTCGCAATCTGACTGATCTCGGTATTACACTGGGTGATCTCAATATTACATGGTATTACACATTAACTCTAAGAAATATGGTAGCTTCCTCCAGAGAAGCAAAGGAGCCGTTCTGACAATACAGCGTTACTGGCAACTTATAAAAACAAGTAAAAGAATAACCATAAAACTAAAAACAAAAACAAAAACAAGGAAATGCTGTAGAAGTTCTGGTTATATGTAAACATGTTTTTGTTTTAATCCCAGATGTAGGATATGGGCTATATGCTCCAGCTTGTCCACAGGTGATAGTTGCCTCCTAAGAAGACATGTGACATTTGTCAGCTGTGAATTTCTCCATGCAGGGTCAGGGTCTTTGTCAGTAGGGATAAAAGCAAGACCCAAAGGGAAACTGGGAGCTCCAAGAAAGAAGAAAGCTGCTGGTGCTTCCCCCTGTTGGCTCTGGTTGCTGTTGATGCAGTGTGACAAGAAGTTAGAGATTTCTTGAAAGGAAGATTGGCCTTGCTCCAAGGAATTCATGAACCTATTAATCAAGAATCAGCTAAGAAAAATTATCCCCCCCTCTCGTTTTACCTTCTTTTCCTCTTATATGATGTTGTTTTGTTGGAAGGGATTAGAGTGGGGAAAGGAGAAAGAGATTTAAAGAATCCCAAAATAAAAGGGGTCTCACTCAAACTAAGGCACTAGCCAAGGACAATACAGGCGGTAAAATTTAAACCCCTACCTTGATCTAGCTCATGGACAGGACAGTCTCCACACTTGAGTGGAGAGAGGGATTTGACTTTCTCATGTACTCTGGTGCCTCACATTTGACTATGTCCCCTGGCGGGGGAGACCTAGTGGCACTCAGAGGAACAGTCATAGGGGAGGGGAATAAGGGGAAAATGGGAGGGAGGGGAGAATGGGAGGATACAAGGGATGGGATAACCATAGAGATGTAACAAGAATAAATTAATAAAAAAATAAAAATAAAAATAATAAAAAAAAATAGTTCGTTAAAAGTATGACTATAAGTGCCAACATTTTTTGTCCATTGTTGATTTGCTGTTCTGACTGGGATGAGATAAATATCTCAGATTTTATATTTGTTTTTCTCTAAATTCTGAAGATCATCAACATTTTTTTAGATAATTTGTAGCCATTTATTCTTTCTTTTCAAGAATTTAGGTCCCAGACCCATGTTCTAAATGGGCTATTACTTTCTAGACTCTTTGTTTTTTGTTTTTGTTTTTGTTTTTAATTTTGTTATATATTCTGAAATACTAATCTTCTGTCAGATGTATAGCTGAGAATTAGTCATTCACATTTTATGGGCTTTTATATGATTTTTTTTAACTACATAGGAACATTTCAGTTTTATGAAGTCCCACATGTTGAATGTTAGACTTAATCCTTGGACATATGGAGTCCTATAACTAAAACCTCTTTCTTTCCTTATACCATTTAGTGTATGGCTAGGTTTTCTTCTATCAATTTCAGTGTTCTACATTTAGGTCTTTGATTCATTAAAAATTTGTTTTTTGTTGTTGTTATTGTTTTGTTTTTGTTTCGTTTTTTTTTTTTTTTTTTTTTTGGAAAGTGAAAAGTACATGCCTAAATTCATGCTTCTATATATGGGCATCCAGTTTTGCCAACACCATTTGTTGAAGAGGGTTTCTTATAGCTAGGATGATTTTTGTATCTTTGTAAAATAGTAAATGGTTAAAGTTATGTGTCCTCTTGCTAGGCATTCTATTTTTTTCCTTTGGTCTACTTATCTACAATAGTGCCAATGTTATTATTACTAGGACCCTTTAATATATCTGAATACATGGAATGTGTATCCCTCCAATTTTATTCATTTTGAGCAGGGTTATTTATTTAGGTCCAAAAAATTCCAAACAAGAAATGAGCTCAGGATGGACTATAGAGGGTTTTAGGTTTTTAGCTGTATCTTCAACTGAAAGTATATCTAACTAACACAATCCCTAAATACCTTATAATTTGTTAATATACCCATAGATAAGATCAGTTTTTACTCATCGAGGAAAATTATTTTTACAATGGATGGAGACTATTATAGAAACCCACAACGAAAAAAAAAAAAAAAAAAAGAACTGCTATGCATCACACTCCCAAAAGATACACCTATAATACAACTCCTAAACTTAAGGCCAAAGGGATTATTGTGGAATATAAAATGGAAAGATTGCAGTAGAAAGAAGGAAAGGGAATTTGCTGAGATTGTGTTTCCTATGAATGCCAGAATTCACACCCATAAATTCTTACCAAGAATACTGGCAAAACATGAGCTAAGAAGGGAGAACAATAGACATGAAAATGTGGCCAGGAAAAGCCCAGGAAGCCTCAACCCAATAGGCTACTAAAGCTTGCAGCGAACAGGAAAAATTGTCTTCCCAGGGAAGAACACATTAACTGGATATCTGACACCAAATGGTCAGCCTGAAAATGTATATAGAAATGACAATACATGAACCAAGCATGTAATTTTGGACTATATTTGTGCATACACATACATGTATATGTATGGAACAAAAGAATAATAATGAAAAAAGAGACCACAAATTTGAAAGAAATCTTTTGAGAAAGAAAAGGGAAGAGAGACTTGGTACAATAATAATCTAAAAAATAAAAGAAAACTAGGTTTTAAAAAAGAAATGATCCTTGTTCCCAGAGGATTCTGAGATATCAACGTCAGAAGGAAAAGCACACCCAGGAGGATGCACAGATAGGAGGGTTGTTGGAAATGATAATGGCCTGGGATCCATGTAAGATGTCTAACCCAGAACCTCCAGAAGACTCCAAACTCTGGGACCAACAGATCCTAATGAAATCTGATTGCTCTTTTAGTAAAGTCCATCACATTTACTCTCTGTGGTTATCCTTTTTCTTCATCTTAATCACCATGATCGGCTGACTTTCCTGGTTATACAATTCTGTGTTTGTTCCATGGATATTCAGAGATTCCCCTGTACTCTTAAGACCCCCCTCAACAAACATGCATGTGATACTCACTCTCAAAAACCTTATCACAGCACAGAAATAATCTTATTAATAAGCAGGACAACCATAGGGATATGTTAGAAAAAGTAATTGAAGAAATGTAAAAGTTCTCTATGTGAAGGGATTTTACCCACAAACAATTCAGAAAGAAGCTAGAAGTTACTACTGACTTCTTAATATATTGCCATATAATAGATTATATTGTTAGACTTTGATCACCAAAGTCTATTCCTGGAAGCCAGATTGAGAGCCAGAGTCCAGAGTCAATGCAAAAGCAAAACAATTCATTAAGCAGATGGGTCAGGGTCCACCATACTGCAGGGAGATGGAAAGACCATGTTCTGTAATGGTGGAGGGTTTAAATACCCTTACAGATACAGAACTTAGTACAAACATGATTGGTTATTTGACCTTTAAAATGATTAGTTACTAGTTATTTTATCCCTGAGGGGGCAATAGCTCAGCTTGTTGTCAGGTGCTAACGATAAGTATAAGGATGTGGTGTTTCTAGGATAGAATACAACAGCCCTGAGGCCAGGGTGGAAAAACAACTTTTGTATCTCTTCAATATCAACCCTCTTAGTTTCTGTTAAATGAATATAAGCTATATAACCCTGAGTAATGCCCATAATACAGTAGTATTTTATATTCAACTTTATTATTTATTCTTTGTTTTGAATGTGTCTCATGTAGCCATGATTGATTTCATACTCATTCTTTGGCAGAGAATGACCTTGAACTCCTCTTCTTTTGGCCTCCATCTCTCCAGTTCTTTGATTATAGGGGTGTGCTAGTCCCCCGCAGTTTATGCCATGTTGGGGATGAACTCTAAGGACATGTTGATACAAAGAGTATTCAACCAACTTACTATACTGCTGGTTCTTTTTAGATTCCAATCTAATTACATAAATATTAACTTCTATATCATATTTGTTAGGATTAAACAGCAGAGTTCCTTGGTGGTTCTGGACCAACTTGTGCTGCAAAGAGATCATGCAACACATCTAATTCAAGAAGCTTATTGGGAGGAGAGTGAAAGAGGCTTACTGGAGTAGGCACATGAGAATGAGAGAGGGAGAGAGAGAGAGAGAGAGAGAGTTAGGGAGACAGACAGACCAGAAAACAGAACGATCTGGGATGACAGGGCCTTAAGTGTTTGGAAACTAATGCTACTGATGCTGAGTTTCTAAGGGTAGGCTGGATTTCTGCATTATTCTTTTCTTTATATTTCTTTTTTCCATTTTCATCTATATTACTACACATATATAATAAACTATGTACAGCAAGAAGAAACACAAAACAACCAGGAATTCTATAACTGTTACATTCATAGTGTATTGTCTATTTGTATTTCTCAACTTTGAAGAAAATATCTGGCCTATCTTGGTGTGTTGAAAATTCTCAATATAAATCAATATCTATCATATCTTACCATTAGAACTTCTTAATTTCTAACAATTTTCACAATGGTACTTATCCTGTTAAGGTTTTGACTATGCCATTTATATCATATACATACCAAACCATATAGCAAGGTCGTCTATGCCTTCCTCTACAGCTTCATGCCAGTACCTTGGCTTCCATTCCTCAAAATCATTTCTGGAGTATTATTTTAAGACATGGCTTTGAATATTGGATGATGTTTTTATCTGCTTCATTTCTATTTCTGTGATTTGAATAGAAGACTGAAAGAAAACTGACAAAACACAACTTATGGGAGAAAGACTTTATTGTATTTGGCTTACAATTCCTGGTCCCAGGCCACCTTTTCGGAAAAATGAAGGCAGTAATTTGAGGAGGGTGTGAAATTGTATCCACATAATTGCAAGCATACTTTGTGTTCAGATAGCAGCCCAGGGCCAGAAACTTAGAATCATGCTGTAAACTTAAGGCTGGATCTTCTTACATCAGTTAAAGCAAACAAGACAATCCCCATACAGACATACTTATGGCTCAAACTGAACTAGATAATACTTCACTAACTTTCTTACCAGGTGATTCCAGGTTTTGTAAGGTTAACAACTAATGCGAGCTGTTATAAGTGACTAGTGAAGGAGAAGCAGAGACCATCCAGCCACCCTCTCTGTATTTTTTACATTTTTATATTTACATTTATATTTTCTACATTTTTACATATTTATCACTTAAGAGTTAGAAGTGGTGGAGTACAAATACGGAAAATTTGTTTCTTTTCCCAATTCTTCCCTTACTCATTAAATTATTTTTGGTCTCCCACACAAATGTCCCTCAGAGATGGCCTTAGGCTAAACTGTGAAGTTCTCCTTTGTCCCAGAACTTCTCCTTATTTGCCCTCTACCTCATTCTGTGGATAAAATGTTATTCATTCCCTCCTAAAGCTCTACAAAGTTATGTGCATGAAAGCAGGGCTCTGATTTGCAATTCTAAGGGTAGGCTTATTGTGTTCCTGACCTCCTTTGTGTTACAAATGCATGAGGATTTTAACACAAGGTCCACACTGAGGCAGACCTGAAATCAACAGATAATGAGTTGTGGGAGATTAAATAAAATACATCTCTCTTTGCCACTGCTTGCTTTGATATTTTTTAGCTACAACTTCCTTTTCAAGTCACCATAGATATTTTTTAACATTCTGAAAGTATACTTTATAGGTCTGCAGAGATGGTTCAGTGAATAAGAGTACTTGACGCACAAGAATGATCTTTAGCTCTCCCTCAGGTGTGACCTTCCATATGCCTTTAACCTCCACTCTGTGTGGGGCATGCTGGTTCTCAGTATAACTCTAGATTCTGGAAGAGAATATTTCTAAAGGAAGACGGTTGAGAAATAGAGCCAAATTGTTAACATTTTCCTCTGAAACACACACATACACACACACACACACACACACACACAGAGAGAGAGAGAGAGAGAGACAGAGAGAGAGAGAGAGAGAGAGAGAGAGAGAGAGAGAGAGAGAGAGAGAAAACAATATTGCCAATTTAAATACTTCATTGAAAAGAGAGGCAGAATAAAATTGTTTAACATACCCTTAAATATTCCCTAGAAGTGTAGCAAAAGTTGCTCAATGATGGCCATTTAGGATAAATAAATTTAAGTCCAGAGGCAAGTTGGTTTTGTGTAGTTGAATAGAAGATCCTCCATGTCTAAACAACAGGATCCTATTAATAAAGAGAGATGGTAAGTAAATGATAAAGATGTGAAGAAAATAATGCTGAGTTAGCCCTGGTAAATGAAATGAAATTATCAGCATCCCTGTGGAACACTTGGGTCCAATACAGAGATGGGAAAAAAAATGACTATATATTAATAAGAGGGCTGTTTGAAGCTTTCACAGAAATGTCAAATAGGGATATGAGTATAGAGTGAGAATGCATTAAATGTAAATACATTGTATTCACACAGATGTATGCAAGGGTCAGCTTCTTACAAATGTGTTTGAGCTGAAGATGTGGCTAAGCAAGTAACAACAGCTATGTAAAACATGAGGATCTCCATTTGATCCAGTGACAGATTTCAAATGTCAGATGTGGTCCTGCGAATTTATAATTTTAGTCCTGAGGAGGTGAAGACACATAAATCTCTGGAGCAGAAAGACACAACTCTCAGTTGAGAAAGAGACCCTGAATAAAAAAACAAGGTGGCTCCAAAGAATAATACCACCTGAGGTTGACCCCAGGTTTCCTCATACATGTATTCATGCATGTTTACAGGCATGCTTTTGTACATGTGCACACACACACACAAACATACACACACGCATGTGTGCAGAGAGAGAGAGAATGAGACAGAGACAGAGAGAGACAGAGAACACTGTTGCCAGTTTAACTATTTCATTTGAAGTATATGAAAGGAAGCCTTAATTCTGAGAACCTTAGATGAGAACTCTTATAGTATGAGACACACTGTTTTCTTGTCCAGGAATCCTTTTCCTGGCATAATCTTGGTTCTGGTGCCTCTCTTCTTTCCTTGAAGCAGATATCCTTATAAAAGAGAATTATAGATGCATGTCAATGGTAAAACAGCTTATTGTAAGGTGGGTAAGCCATAAATTTATTTCTTTGAAGCCGTGTGAAAAACACCAGATCTGGTACACATCTAGAACACTACCTCTGTGAGATGATGGGAGACTGAGGCAGGAGAGTCACCTGAAAGCTAGTAGGCTCACTCTCTCCTGCCTCAACAAGGTGGAAGAAAAGGGCAGGTTCCATAAAATTGTGTTCTGTGCTGTCTGCCCAGTCCCATTATGCTGTGCCTGTTCCTTTCCACATCCACATGTTTCTACTATTTTAGAAAGTAAAACTTGCTTAGCAATGCCGAAAAAATGAAGCCAGGGTGTGTAGGTATGAGACTGGAAATGCAAGGCATGAATGGCTCCAATGTGCTGGAACAGAGTGAACATGGAGGTGAAAAATCTTGTCCTTTACCCCTCTATCTTCCTTACCAAACTATTAGATTATAGTCTTAAATCTAACCAAGTTCTAACTCTTTTTCCACTTTATTGTGCCAATGTCAAACTGTCAAAACACCAAGGTCCTGTAATTGATATTAATGATTTTGGCTGCACTCATTAAAATATCAAATCAAGACTTACCAACAACATTTGGGTCATTCTAACACTTTCTAACTTTCCTTCCAAAGTTATCACTTGTGGAGCTATTTTCTTCTGTTTCTTCCCAGTTCTGATTCAGACACCTTGTCTCTTTGTCTGGCTGAATAAATGATCCCTTCTATTTGGTTTGAGTTGGGAAATTGGTGTTTGCGGTCTGTGCCTAACACGGGTCCAGAGGGAGGCACCCTCCAGCTTGTGGGTATCCTTCAAGGAAGTTACAGTAAAATTTCAGTTTTTGTATAGTCCCTACACCAGTCACAATCCCAATTTCCCTTCTAAAACAAAGAATGGAATCTATATACAATGATAAAATGAAGAATCAGAGTTTAGTTCCAGAAAACGGAGAAGCAAAAGTACACTCTTCAGAAATGGGTTAGGCTGAGCATAGCAGGATAATATTTTCCTATCCTGTATATTCCCTCCCCTGTGCTTCCTGAAGGGCAAGCACCTTGGGAGAGACTCATTCTTTTTCAGAAGTATATTTTACTTACAATTCAGTCTGTTATAGAAAGGTGCATAATATTCAAGACATGTACAGGGGTCAATTATTTCTGAATTAGCAAATTGCACCAGGGGATCAGTACTTTGTATATGGATCTCTGTCAAAGAGGGGCCTGAAACTGGTTTAAGGTTACCTAACTAGTGCCGTCCCCCCCAACCACCAATTTTTCTTTATGTCTTATATTGGGGAGTCTGTGGCTCAAACATTTAGAGAGTGAACAGTCTGCAAGACAATGACAGAGACAAATGTCAGAACCACAGAACAAGTTTACCAGCTTCTGTCTTCAAAACCAAGACAAATTTCAGTTTCTACCTGTTTCCTGTTACTATGTTAAAGTAATTTGACAAAAGCAACATAAGGGAGTAGGTATTTACTCTGGGTTCTGGCTCAAATAAACTATTCCATCATGGTGTGAACCAGAGATAGAATAGTAAATGGGACAGAATTATAAAATTTCCAATGAACTTCTTTCTGTGAATTACTAAACCTTCTAAAGGTTTCACGAACTTGCCAAACATTACCATAAGCTTGGAACCAAGTATTCAAATCCCCAAATCTAAAATTACATTTTACAATCAAGCAACAGCAGTCCATCTGCTAATTAATCATAGGCTGGTGAAAGGAAGAAAGCAGCATTTGACCTTATAGAGCCTTCCAAAGGAAGACAACTACTTTTGGCAACTCTACTGCCCTGAGGATGTTAGAATCTCTGAACCACAGAGAGTTAAGAGAAATAATTTCTATGTACTAGGTGATTGTGTCTATGGTCACTTACCATGGGAATAATAGAAAATATATCCTAGGATGATGACAATTGTCCCGAAAGCAGTTCATCTTTAATACAACAAAGCTGAGGTCTGTGACAGCAATTGTATGGGATTATTGTGCGACTGTGCTTGAGAATTCAGGAAATGAGATGAATAGGCTCTTGGTATGCACCATCTGCC
>CAJRSG010007435.1:49291-64024 GCA_907169655.1 Acomys percivali
AAGAAAGAAAGAAAGAAAGAAAGAAAGAAAGAAAGAAAGAAAGAAAGGGAAGAAAGGAATTAAAAGCAGAGTAAAGTGGAAATTTTTGTTTTCTTTCAAGATTCTTGTGTCACCTGTTACTTTGCTGAAAGCTGTCTTGTTTGAGGTCACATAATGTTATTCTGGATGATGTTTTTTTAAATTTTTCTTTCTTTTTCTTTCTTTCTTTCTTTCTTTCTTTCTTTCTTTCTTTCTTTCTTTTTCGCTTTTCAAGACAGAGTTTCTCTTTGTAGCGTTGATTTCTCTGGACTCACTTTGCAGACCAGGCTAAGCCCCAGATATCAGATATCTTCCTCCCTAGTACTGGCATTAAAGTTGTGTGCCACCACACCCATCAGAAAGATGTCTTGTGAGAGGACATGTGATATTTTATTGGGAACAGACTGGTGAGAGGACACTTGATGTTAGGAAGGAGTATAAAATGATCCATAAACAATGAAATAATGCTTGCCATTCAGGATTTTGCTGGTCTTTGATGTTCTGGGCTTTTCAGTGAGAAACTTTCCAGAGAACTTCTTATGGTGTTCCAGATGACTCTGGCCACTTCTACTCCTATGAACATTTTTTTCTCCTTTTCCTCTGGTCAGTTCTTTAGAAATGAGGTTGACATATTTAAGAACTGTCAATAAAGTAGACTGGAAATTTAAGCCAATGGGAGCATCATTTTCTCTGGGTGCACTAGTTTGATATCCTTAATCCTAAGACTTAGAAAGATGTGGCAGGAATATTGCTACCTGTTCACTTAGAATATAGAGTACATGCTAAGTTCTAAACCAGCCTTTGAATAGTGAAAATCTAACTGAAAGTCAACAAATGTTACATTCTGGAACAGGCTAGAAATATTATCTTCAGCTCTGTACCTGTTTCTGAACCCACCATACGCCTGTGCAAAGTATATTCTATACACATGGTTTGAGATGCAGAACTTGTAAACATGACATGTAGTTCCTATGAGCCGTTTACTCAAAATGCAGAGATCTTTTTATCGACAATTTTATCTACATACATACACACACACACACACACACACACACACACACATACACACATAACTTAGTTGGTTAAGAACACACTATCCATTTTATTTACTGATCTTGTTTTATAATCAGAAATTTTGTGGCCTTATGTAATGTTTCCACAACCAAGAATAATAATTTTATATATTGCTTTAGAGCTTTGCAGTTACAACAGAGTTTATCTATATTTATTCTTTTGGTGAGAACTAAAGTCTTCTTTGCCTTTTTAACTGTGTAATTATCTTAATATCCTGAGAATGCCATTGATTTGTTTTTCTATTCTCATTATTTTAACTAGTTTCAACTATAAAACAGTGTTCACATTAATTTACATCTATTTCTACCTGTACATTGTCTTGTGCTGTGCATTTGGAAAACAATGGTTATAAAGAATTTACTGTAGTACTAGTAAAGTGCATTGTTTGTTTTATCACTCTTGCCCATTAAAATAAAATAAGGCGAGGAGATTATCCTGGGTTTTCTGGCCATTGCTATTCTTTTTGCTCAATTTGACAGATATCATCTAGGAGGCAAACCTCTGAGAATTTCCATGAGAGATTTTCCAGATTGCATTCATATAAGTGTGAAGACTTATATTAATAAATGTGAGCAGTATTAATTCATGGGGTGGGGTTCTGAACTTAATGCAGAGAGATCAGTCTGAGCATCAACATTAACTTGCCTCTGCTACTTGTTTGTAGATGCGGTGTGAACATCTGCCTCATGCTCCTGCTGCCATGTCCTACATACCATAATGGACAACACCCTTAAACTGTCAGGCAAAGTGAGTCCTTCCTTCATAATATTGTCATATTAATGTGAATAACTGCTAGAACCCTGGGAAATCTATGTGAATCTAATACAACCACAGATAAGACACTGGTATAGCTAGGCGAGCCCAATAAAATCACAATGTCTTGAGAACTTTGTGAGATTGAGAAACCTGCATATCCACTTAAAATGACCATAGAGGTAAAAGTAAGAAGAGTTAAACTTCTGTTGATAGAAAATCCTAGAACTGGTTTGAAGGTGAAGTAATATTTCGGATTTTAACACTTGAGAATGAATCTTCATTCCCAGTGAATCAGAAAATGGGAACCGTGGACTTAACAGCTAACAGGACCTGAATTCTATTAATAATCTGATACTGAGAAAACCAATTCTCTATGCAGCACCGAGAAAGGGTATGACAGATGGACATGTCTTGATCTTAGCTTTGTGAGCCCTGGGTACATTTCTGATGTTTAAACACTAAGAGAATCAATTATTGTTTCTTGAACTGTCAAATGTGCTGACAGAGGCTTTCACCAATATTTACATTGCCTTGCTTTCCTAGGTCTGTTCTGTCAGTAAATAAATACAAACAAGTCACTAACGCTGACATTTTCTACTGCAGTTATTTAACTCTATTAAAATAATTTGTTTTTTAGGATCTCTAACTTAGCTGCCATTTTTGAGACCTGTGCTTGAATATGTCACTCATGCTACTAACTCCCTGTCAGTCCTCTCTATTGCAAGGCTTTGAAACCCAGTAATTTATGCCATTTCTTTGCCTAGGACAACAGTTGATTATATTGTACCAAATACTCAAATACTTATTATTTCAAGCTTTGATGATGTAAGCATGTGTTGAAGTCTTCTTTTGTTTGTTTGAGCTTGAAGCATTGTTTTGAGTCTGTGTTATATATTATTTGTTTGTTTTTTTGCACTATACTCTCATTGCTATGTTCAAATCCCTGAGGAGTACTTGTAAGAAGAAATAGCTTATTTTGTCACACAGTTTGGAAAGAAATGTTCATTGGACAGTAAAGTCATGGAAGCAGTAGAAGAATGTGTGAGGTATCTGGTCACACAGTGACTATGTGCAAGAAATGGAGTCTGGCTGTCATTCTCAAGGCCTACTCTTATTTGCCAACTGTGAAACTAGTTTTTAAATTTTTTGGAATTCTCTTTAGACAGCATCAGCAGCTTGGAAATGAGTGTCAAAAATGTCAGATAGGGGATTCCAAGATGGTGGCATTGATCCCACACTGCACATGATTAGCAGGAAATCCAGGACTGTGCAGTGACCTAAAGACCAAACTGAGACCTTCAAAACACCAATGCTGCTGATTATCAGGTGAAAGGGATCCAAATTGTATGGGGCACAGTTTGTCTGAGCCTGCCCACCCAACTACCCCATGGAAAAATCCCTGGGGACAGTCCACCTTAGCTGCCAACTTGAGAAGGACTGTAGGAAATCCTTGCATATTCTGGCCCTCATTGCCAGCTACTGCTTGTGAGATCCTGAATAGAAAATTTGTGGGTGATACATGCAGCTTCAGTCTCTCATCCCACACTCCCCACCCCTACAATGGTATCTGCTGCTTACCATATCCGGCATAGGGATCAAACAGGCAGAGCTTGGGAAATAATCGACATTAGCTGTCTCCAAGAAAAGAATGCAGAGCACCCAAGTACCTTTGAACCCTGAGCTATCTCAGTACCCAAAGGTGCTTGCTGGCCTAGACTAGCTGGGTCACAAAGCAGATAAATATACCCTTGCCATACCAATAGGGCCTGTGAAACTTCCGCGCAGCTTGAAGACTCTATCTCTTACAGCACCCCCAACTGCTTACCACCTAGAACATTACTTGTGGCCAGCAGAGCTGAACCCAGCTCTGCCATAGTAAGTATTAGCTGCCATCCTACAAGCAACTTCAGGTCTTGGTCTGTATATGCACACCCGCCTGAAGCATACCACTCAGATACAGCTAAAACACAAGGAAAGTCCACTGAGTGAAACCTGCTTGGGCCACATTACTCATTAGCTGCAATGCTGCTAGCAGATTCTGGCCCTGATCTCATGCTGCCCACCTAGAGTCTATTAGCCAGATCCACCTGATAACAGAGCAGAGACATGTGTCCAACACACCCTACATTAGGTGCTGTTTCCTGAGAAGCTTGGAGCTCTGACCACTCAGTTGACCTCACCCAAATGGGGTACAGAGTACCATCTGGAACTCAGCAGATAGACAGTGCCGTGCCTTCTCAAAAAGAACTGTAGGGTAACTGAGCAACTTTGGGCTTAGAAATATACCAGCTCACTCCTCCCCTGCCTGACACAACTGGAATATCTTCAGGGAATCCAGTTGAGCTGAGCTGGGTTTAGGCTCTAACACCCACTATCCAATATACAGAGGGAGCATCTGGGGAGCCGTAGCACACAAACTGGCTTGGAGTTTTCTTTAGTTGTTCCCAATCAGCCTGTCCAAACTGGGATACAAGGACTTCATTGGACAACCCCCTAGGCCTGCTAACACTGGAGACAACCAGATGGATAGAGGACAGTCCAGGAAGACTAGCAACAAAACCGAGAGCTGTATAACACAGGAAACTAATGATCCTAACACTGCAGGACCTGAAGATATAAACACTCATGAAACACAAGAAGAAGACTTTAAATCTGAGATGATGAACATGATAGAAGCTTTGAAAGAGGAAAATAAATCACTCAAAGAAACACAGGAAAATACATACAATCAGATAAAGGAGATGAATAAATCCTATAAAGAAATACAGGAAAATACACCCAAAGAGATCAATGAAATGAAGGAATTGAATAAAACCTATGAACAAGTACAGGAAAATATATCTAAACAAAGGAAGGAAATGAGAAAAATAAATGAGCAAGACTATTCAAGACCAAAAGATGGAATTAGAAGCAAGAAAAAAAAAAAGAATGAAAACACAAGCCGAGGCAATCATAGACTTGGAAAGCATAGAAGAGAACAAGAACCATGTACATAAGCCACATCAACCAAATACAAGAGATGGAAGAGAGAATCTTAAGTATGGAAGATACCATCGAAATTATTGATACATCAGTAAAAGAAAATGTTAAAATTAAAAATTTCCTGAAACACCAAAGAAATCTGGCACACTATAAAAAGGGCAACTCTAGGAATAAAAGAAATAGAAGAAGGAGAAGACTTCAAGCTCCAAGGCCAAGAAAAACTTTCAGCAAAATCATAGTAGAAAACTTCCCCAACCTAAAGAAAGAAATGCCTTTTAGTATACAAGAAACTAACAGATCTCCAAATATATTCGAGTAGAAAAGAAAATATTTCCATCACATAATAATCAAATCATTAAATGTACAGAACAAAGAAAGAATATTAAAAGCCGCAAGAGAAAAAGGTAAAGTCACATATAAAGGCAAACCCATCAGAATTACACCTACCTTCTCAACTGAGACTATGAACGGTAGAAGGGCTGGGACAGAAGTCATGCAAACATTAAGTGACTACAGATGCCAACCCAGACTACTATGCTCAGCAAAACTTCCAATAACATTATATGTTGAAAAAAGATATTCCATGACAATACCAAATTTGATCAGTACCTAACCACAAATCCAGCCAGACAGAAGGTACTAGAATGAAAACTCCAACCCAAGAAGTCTAACTATACCCAGAAAAATACAGGAAATAAATAACTCCACATCTACAATTCCAAAACACAGAAACACACACATTCTGCCACCACCAATATAAAACAAAAGTAACTAATAACCACCGGTCATTAATATCTTTTAA
Source organism: Acomys percivali (assembly GCA_907169655.1). Classification (NCBI taxonomy): domain Eukaryota; kingdom Metazoa; phylum Chordata; class Mammalia; order Rodentia; family Muridae; genus Acomys; species Acomys percivali. The sequence continues at coordinate 54,924 of CAJRSG010007435.1, forward strand.
TATCAATGGCCTCAATTCTGCAGTAAAAAGACACAGGCTGGCAGAATGGATGCAAAAATAGGATCCATCATTCTGCTGCAGACAAGAAACACACCTCAGAAATAAAGAACATCATTGCCTCAGAGTAAAGGATTAGAAAATTGTATTCTAAGCAAACAGACCTAAGAAACAAGCAGGAGTAGCCATTTTAGTATGTGACAAAATAGACTTTCAACCAAAAATAATACAAACGTGGGTTCCTTTCTCCAATAGGCTGAGCTGAAAATCTGGTCCTAGAGTTTTCTACAGCATTCTGGATGGTAACAGAAGAATGCTCAGTCCTGAGAACCAGTGACGTAGAAGGCCTTCTGGGCAGGGGGGAAGTGCAGGACTGCTAGGCTCAGCCAGGTTGAGACAAGAACAATCTGTGTCCCTTCCATAGGGGAAAGGGGGCCTCTGGCTTGCGATAGTCCAGACTACACTTTATTAAAATAAAACAAAAAGGGCAAAACAACTAGATTTTAATTCACTAAGCTTGAAAAAGGGCAAGGGCAGAAAGCTATTGAGAAGGGATGGGGGTTGAGTTGCTGAACCTTGCAGGGTCTGGGTTTTTAAACTTCCAGGACATTTCCCTGGGCTTGTCTCTAGGGTACCTTTGTTTTTTTTTTGTTTTTGTTTTTGTTTTGTTTTTTTACAAAAAAGGAATGAATTTATTATTCACAATTTTCCCAGACGCTCCTACTTAATATTTTCATTCTTTTTCTTTTATATCAAATTTTATCTACCATTTATTTTAATATTATTTTTTAATTTATTCGTATTACATCTTGATTGTTAGCCCTTCCCCTGTTTCCTCCCATTCTTCTCTCCCTCCTACTTCCCCCCTTCTCCCCTCCCCTATGTCTGTGATTGAGGGAGACTTCCTCCCCCTATATATGCTCTTAGGATGTCGAGTCTCTTCTTGGTAACTTGCTATTCTTCCTCTGAGTGCCGCCAGGCTTCCCCATCCAGGGGACATTGTCAGAAAAGGGGCACCAGAGTTCGTGTGAGAGTCAGATCTCACTCTCCACTCACAAGTGGAGAATATGTTAGTTGGCTAGGTCTTGGTAGGGGTTCGAAGTATACTGCCTATATTCTCCTTGGCTGGTGCCTTAGTTTAAGGAGGACCCCAGGACCCAGATCTGCCTGTCATAAAGTTCTTCTTGTAGGTTTCCAGGACCCTGTGGGTCCTACTATTTCCCCATTCTTCCCTGCTACTTTCACCTAAAGTCTCAATAGGATGACCTCTGCACTGACCCACTTTCTTGTTAAGTAAAATTTTTCATGGTACGTATCCCTTGGACTAGTGTTTTGATACAAGTGAGTATATACCGTTTGTCTCTTTATGCTTCTGGGTGAACTCACTCATTATGATAATTTCTAGATCAATCCATTTGTTCACAAATTTCGAGAATTCCTTGTTTTTAATAGCTGAGTAGTATTCCATAGTGTAAATGTGCCACAGTTTCTTGGTCCATTCTTCTAATGAGAGACACTTAGGCTGTTTCCATGTTCTGGCTATTATGTAAAAAGCAGTTACGAACATGGTTGAGCATATGTCCCTGTTGTGTGGTAGGGCATTTTCTGGGTATATTCCCAGGAGTGGGATAGCTGGGTCTTGAGGAAGCTCTATTCCCATTTTTCTGAGAAAGCGCCAGATAGATTTACAAAGTCGTTGTACAAGTTGGCATTCCCAAGAGCAATGAAGGAGTGTTCCTCTCTTTCCACATCCTTGCCAAAATGTGGTGTCATTTGAGTTTTTAATCTTAGCCATTCTGATGGGTGTAAGATGGAATCTCAGTGTCGTTTTGATTTGCATTTCTCTAATGACTAACGAGGACGAGCATTTCTTTAAGTGTTTCTCAGCCATTTGACATTCCTATGTTGAGAATTCTCTGTTAAGTTCCAGCCCCATTTCACAATTGGGTTGTTTGGTTTTGTGGTGTTTAATTTCTTGAGTTCTTTATATATTTTGGATATTAATCCTTTGTCAGATGAAGAGTTGGTGAAGATCTTTTCCCAGTCTGTAGGCTGTCGCTTTGTTCTCTTGACCGTGTCTCTAGCCTTACAGAAGCTTCTCAGCCTCATGACGTCCCATTTATTAATTGTTGACATTAAGGTCTGGGCTGTTGGTGTACTGTTCAGGAAGTTGTCTCCTCTGCCTATGTGTCCCAGGCTCTTCCCCACTTTTTCCTCTAACTGAATTAATGTCTCTGGTTTTATGTTGAGGTCTGTAATCCATTTGGATTGGAGTTTTGTGCAAGGTGACAATTATGGGTCCAGTTGCATTTTTTTACACATAGACTTCCAGTTAGACCAGCACCATTTGTTAAAGATGCTATCATTTTTCCATTGAATAGATTTGGATACTTTGTCAAAAATCAAGTAAGCATATGTGTGTGGATTCATCTCTAGGTCTTCAATTTGATTCAATTGATCCATCAGCCCATTGCTTTGCCAATACCATGCTGCTTTAATTACTGTTGCTCTGTAGTACAGCTTGAGATCAGGTATGGAGATTCCTCAAGAGGCTCTTTTATTGTATAGGATTGTTTTTGCTATTCTGGGTTTTTTGTTTCTCCATATGAATTTGAGAATTGATCTTTCAATATCTTCATAATAATTTGTAGGTATTTTGATAGGGATTGCGTTGAATCTGTAAATTGCTTTTGGTAAGATGGCCGTTTTTACTATGTTGATTCTCCCGATCCATGAACAAGGTAAATCCCTCAATCTTCTGATGTCATCTTCAATCACTTTCTTCTGAGGTTTGAAGGTTTTTTTTTCAAATAATTCCTTCACTTGCTTGGTTAGAGTTACTCGTAGATTTTTTTTTTTAATCTTTAATTTTTTTAATTTTTTTTTAATTTTAATTAATTTATTCTTGTTACATCTCTATGGTTATCCCATCCCTTGTATCCTCCCATTCTCCCCTCCCTCTCATTTTCCCCTTATTCCCCTCCCCTATGACTGTTCCTCAGAGGGATTACCTCCCTCTGTATATGCTCATAGGGTATCAAGTCTCTTCTCAGTGACCTGCTGTCCTTCCTCTGAGTGCCACTAGGTCTCCCCCGCCAGGGGACATAGTCAAATGTGAGGCACCAGAGTACTTGAGAAAGTCAAATCCCTCTCTCCACTCAAGTATGGAGACTGTTCTGTCCATGGGCTAGATCAGAGTAGGGGTTTAAATTTTACCGCCTGTATTGTCCTTGGCTAGGGCCTTAGTTTGAGCGGGACCCCATGACCCAAATCTGCCTACCATAATGTTCTACTTGTAGGTTTCTAGGACCCACTGGATCTTTCTACATTGCTATTCTCCCAGTGTTCTCTCATCTAGAGTCCCAATAGGATGTCCTATCCTCGGTCCCAGTTTCCACCATTTGTTGAAGATGCTATCCTTTTTCCATTGAATGGATTTGGCTTCTTTATCAAAAATCAAGTGACCATATGTGTGTGGATTCATATCTGGGTCTTCAATTCGATTCCACTGAACAACCAGCCTGTTGCTGTGCCAGTACCATGCTTTTTTAATTACAATTGCTTTATAGTACAATTTGAAATCAGGTATGGAGATTCTTCAACAGCACCTTTTATTGTACAAGATCGTTTTTGCTATTCTGGGTTTTTTGTTTTTCCATATGAAGTTCAGTATTGAACTTTCAATGTCTTTAAAGAATTGTGTAGGTATTTTGATAGGGATTGCATTGATTCTGTAGATTGCTTTTGGTAGGATGGCCATTTTTACTATGTTAATTCTCCCTATCCATGAGCAAGGAAGATCCTTCCATCTTCTCATGTCATCTTCAATCTCCTTCTTCAGAGTTTTGAAATTTTTTTCAAACAAGTCCTTCACTTGCTTAGTTAAAGTAACTCCTAGATATTTTATATTGCTTGTGGCTAATGTGAAGGGTGTGTCTTTCCTAATTTCTTCCTCTGCAAGCTTGTCATTTGTGTATAGGAAGGCTACGGACTTTTTGGAGTTAATTTTGTATCCAGCCAAATTGCTGAACGTATTTATCAGCGGCAGGAGTTCTCTGGTGGAATTTTGAGGGTCACTTATGTACACTATCATATCACCTGCAAATAGGGATAGTTTGACTTCCTTTTTTCCCATTTGGATACCCTTGATCTCCTTTTGTTGTCTTATTGCTCTGGCTAGAACTTCGGGTACTATATTGAAGAGATATGGAGAGAGTGGGCAGCCTTGCCTTGTTCCCGATTTTAGAGGAATTTCCTTGAGTATCTCCCCATTTACTTTAATTTTGGCTATTGGCTTGCTGTAGATAGCCTTTATTATGTTGAGGAAAGTGCCTTGTATCCCCGATCTCTCTAAAACTTTAAACATGAATGGGTGTTGGATTTTATCAAATGCTTTCTCTGCATCTAAAGAGATGATCATGTGTTTTTTTATTTTCAGTTTGTTTATATGGTGGATGACATTGATGGATTTCCGTATATTAAACCATCCCTGCATGCCTGGAATGAAGCCTACTTGGTCATGATGAATGATATCCTTTATGTGTTCTTGTATTCGTTTTGCAAGAATTTTATTTAGTATTTTTGCATCGATGTTCATAAGAGAAATTGGTCTGAAATTCTCTTTCTTTGATGAATCTTTGTGAGGCTTAGGTATCAACGTGACTCATAGAATGAATTTGGTAATGTTCCATCCAATTCTATGGTTTGGAGTAGCTTGAAGAGTATCGGTATTAGCTCGCCTTTGAAGGTCTGGTAGAATTCTGCACTGAAACCATCTGGCCCTGGGCTTTTTTTGCTTGGGAGACTATCAATGATTGCTTCTATTTCTGTAGGGGAAATGGGACTATTTGGCTTGTTTATCTGTTCTTCACTCAATTTAGGCAAGTGAAATTGATCAAGAAAGTCATCCATTTCCCTTAGATTTTCAAATTTTGTGGCATATATGCCTTCAAAGTAGGATCTTATGATTCTTTGTATTTCTTCAGTGTCTGTTGTTATGTCTCCCTTTTCATTTCTGATTTTGTTGATTTCAATACTATCTCTCTGCCTTGTAGTTAGTTTGTCTAACGGTCTGTCTATCTTATTGATTTTCTCGAAGAACCACCTCTTGGTTTTGTTGATTCTTTGGACTATTTTCTTAGTTTCTAATTTGTTAATTTCAGCCCTGAGTTTGATTATTTCCAGATGTCTACTCCTTTTGGGTGTTTCTGCTTCCTTTTTTTCTAGGGCTTCCAGCTGTTTTGTTAAGTTGCTTATGTGCAATGTTTCCAATTTCTTTTTAAAGGCACTTAGTGCTATGAGTTTTCCTCTTAACACTGCTTTCAATGTATCCCACAAATTTGGGTATGTTGTTCCCTCATTTTCATTGAATTTCAGAAACTCCTTGATTTCTTTCTTTATTTCTTCCCTGACCATGTGTCATTTAGCAGAGAGTTGTTTAGTTTCCACGTACGTGTAGGCTTTTTGTCGTTTCTGTTGTTGTTGAATTGCAGCCTAAGAGCATGGTGATCTGATAGGATACAAGGTATTATTTCAGTCCTCTTGTATCTGTTGAGACCTGCTTTGTGACCTACAATGTGATCAATTTTGGAGAAGGTTCCATGGGGTGCAGAGAAGAAGGTATATTCTTTCTTGTTTGGGTGAAAGGTTCTATAGATAGCTGTTAGATCCATTTGACCCAATTCATTGGTTAATGATATTATTACTCGGCTAAGTTTCTGTTTCAATGACTTATCTCACAGTGAGAGTGGGGTGTTGAAGTATCCCACTATTATTGTGCTGGGATTGATGTGAGGTTTAAATATTTTTAGCAGATCTTTTATTAATGTGGGTGCCCTTGTATTGGGAGCATAGATGTTCAGAATTGTGATGTCATCTTGGTTGACTTTACCTTTGATGTGTATGAAGTGTCCTTCTGCATCCCTTTTGATTAATTTTGGTTGAAAGTCTATTTTGTTTGATATTAAAATGCCTATGCCTGTTTGCTTCTTGTGACCATTTGCTTGGAATATTTTTTTCCAACCTTTTACCCTGAGGTAATGGCTATTGTTTTAAGGTGAGATGTGTTTCTTGAATGCAGAAGAATGTTGGATCTTGTTTATGCACCCATTCAGTTAGTCTATGTCTTTTTATTGGAGAATTAAGACCATTGATGTCGAGAGATATTAACGACCAGTGACTGTTAAGAGTCTTAATTTTGATGTTGTTTCCAATCGAGTGTTTGTGTAGTTGTGTTTTTGCCATGGTATAGGTACCTATTTCCTGAGTAGTTTTGGTTGTAGCTTGACCCTTTGGGATGGAGTTTTCCTTCTAGTACCTTCTGTATAGCTGGATTTGTGGATAGGTACTGTTTGAATTTGTTTTTGTCATGGAATATTTTGTTTTTTCCATCAATGGTTATTGATAGTTTTGCTGGGTAAAGTAGTCTGGCCTGGCATCTGTGGTCTCTCAGGGTTTGCAGGATCTCTGTCCAGGCTCTTCTGGCTTTTATGGTCTCTGCTGAGAAGTCTGGCGTAATTCTGATAGGTTTGCCATTGAATGTTACTTGCCCTTTTCCCTTGCAGCTTTTAATATTTTTTCTTTGTTCGTTATGTTTTGTGTTTTGATTATTATGTGACGGGCAGTTTTCCTTTTCTGGTCAATTCTATTTGGTGTTCTGTAGGCCTCTTGTATGTTTATAGGTATCTCTTTCTTTAGGTTGGGGAAATTTTCTTCTATAATTTTGTTGAGAATAGTTTCTGGGCCTTGGAGTCTGATATCTTCTCTTTCTTCAATGCCTATTATCCTCAGATTTTTTCTTTTCATGGTGTCCTGAATTTCTTGGATGTTTTGTGTCAGGAGTTTTCCAGATTTGGCATTGTCTTTAATGGTTGCTTCAAGATCTGTGATGGTATCTTCTAGACCTGAAATTCGTTCTTCCGTCTCTTGGATTCTGTTAGAAAGGCTCACCTCTGTGTTGCTCGCCTTCTTCTCTGAGGTTTCACGTTCTCGTTTTTCTTCTGTCTGTGTGTTTATCATTGAATCCATTTTCGTCTTCAGATCTTGAACTGATTTTTTTATTTCTTTCACCTCATTTTTTGTATATTCCTGAATTTCTTCCATTGCCTCTTTATAGGTCTTCAGAGCTTGAACCGTTTTAATTATTTCTTCCATCTGGTTATTTGCATTTTCCTTAAATTTTTCCAGTTCCACTCTATGTGCTTCTTTTATGTCTCTCACCTGTTTTGCTGCATCTTCCTGTATTTGATTACGAATTTTATTTGTTTCCTCCATTAATATGCTCCTTATTAAGGATTTGAGGTCATTTTCTTGTATTTCCGTTGTATTTGAGCTCTCTGGGTTGTTTTCTTTGGGATAGCTGGAAACTGGAGACGCCATGTTGTTTTGAGGTTTTTTGCGTATGCTTTTACGCTGTCCTTTAGACATCTTGCCAGCTTTGTTTTCGTTGGGTAGATTCCCGAGTTGGATGGAGGGAATCTGATGATAGATTCACTTGTTTTCTCACGGTTTCCGTAGGTTGGAAGCTCTTATGTTTCACTGTTGTGGATGGCAGGAGGTTAGCCCTGGCGTTTTGGGCTCTCACAGCCAGTGATCCTCAGCTCTCCTGTGCTGTGGGTCCTGTAATCGCTCTGGGTCTCTGGATGAGCGTTGGGTCAGGCCAAGTTATCCACAGCCTTCCGGGTTCCCTTCCAGGTCCAGCCAGGGAAACTAGTCCCAAACCACCGTCCGAGCTCAGCTAGTATCTCAGGGCCTGAACCGTCTGCCGAGCTTAGCTAGGAATTCTGGGCTCAAAATGCACACAGGGTCCAGCCAGAATTTTCGGGCTAGGACTGCGCACCAAGCTCAGCTAGGGGTGTTTGGCCAAACTGCTTGCTGTGGTCAGTTATTGACTCATGCCCAGAACATCCGCGCATCTCAGCCAGGAATTCTGGATTCAAACTGCACACTGTGTCCAACCAGAGTCTTAGAGCCGGGACTGTGCTAAAGGCTCTACTAGAGACTCTGGGCCCAATCTGTCTGCCAAGCACGGTTAGGGACTGTGGCCCTAAGCTGCACGCCGAGCTCCACCCGAGTCTCTGGGGCAGAATTGTGCTCCGAGCTCAGCCAGACACTATGGACCCACACTGCACGCTGAATTCAGCCCGGGCCTCCAGGCCTATACTGCGTGCATAGTCCAGCCAGAGTCTTGGGGCCGCCGAGCCCGTGTGCACAGCTCAGGAAGAATCCCTGGGCCTAATCCGCCCGGCAAGTCCAGCTAGGGCCTCTGGGCTGAATCTGCGTGCTGACCTCAGCCTGCGTCAGCGCCCTAAAACTGCCCTCTGAGGAGAGCTAATGTCTTGAGCAGAACTGCTCATTGATGTGTGCTAGCGCCTCTGGTTGGACTGAGCGCTCCACCCAGCCTGCGTCACAGCCGGTGAACTGGCTGCACTGAGGTGGTCCTTCGGTGGACCTGAGCGCTACCGCCCAGCCTGCGTCACAGCCGGTGAACTGCTGCTGTGCAGAGACGGGCCTGGGGTGGAACTGAGTGCTCCGCCCAGCCTGTGTCACAGCCGGTGAACTGCTGCTGTGCAGAGACAGGCCTGGGGTGGAACTGAGTGCTCCGCCCACCCTGGATCACAGCAGGTGAACTGCTGCTGTGCAGAGACGGGCCTGGGGCGGAACTGAGTGCTCCGCCTAGCCTGTGTCACAGCAGGGGAGCCGTGGCTCCGCTAAGCTATTGTCTTGGGCAGAATTGCCCGCTTCACTGAATCAGTGTCTCCACAGTACTGCGCCCTGAGCTGTACCCGGGACTCTGGGGCTGAACTGTCCGCCGTGTCCAGCTTGGGTCACAAAGCACCACGTGACCCAAATCCTGTCCAGTGTCCCCTCTCCCACAGCAACTCCCACCGGCCACCACACTAACCGCCTCCACTGGATGGCTCTGAGCTGCAAACCTCAGTCGCTGCTGCTGGTGTTGCTGACGCCGCCTGTGCCGCCACTGCTCTGATCCGAGAAAATCCGCACTCCTCCCGTGTGTAGGGGCACGCAGGTCCTCCGCACCCTGGTCCTTCCGAACCGTGGAGCACTCCTGCTGCCGTGGTGTCGGGATCCTGGTGTTCCTGGCT
>CAJRSG010007442.1:7191-70418 GCA_907169655.1 Acomys percivali
AAACCAAACCAAACCAAACCAAACCAAACCAAACCAAACCAAACCAACAACAAAAACCCATTCCTCCATAAGTTGTCTTTGGTGTAGGTGTTTCATCACAGCAATAGTTACCCTGACTAAGACATCCTTCCTGAGAGAAAAATCTACTGGTCCAGAAGATTATGAGGTCCTCCCTCCTGCAGTGAGGTATAGGGGGGCAGCTCATCCTGAAGGAGCTGACTACACAGTTGGAAGCAGGGACTAAGGGGAGCTTTACAGATTAGTTAATGGCTTAGCCCTGACTTTTCCTCTTGACCACATCTTTCTCATCCATCCACCCATCCATGGGTGCTTTGATCTCTGCCCAAATATAAAGCATTCTTTCTTTACTAATGGTACTACAGTGTGGCAGGGTGCCGAGGGAGGAAAATATGTAGGCGTGAAGAGAGAATGGTACCTGCCAGATTGTGCTGGATTAAAAATGGCACCTGCATAGATCTAGGTCTGCTCTGCAATGGGCTATGGCAGAAATGACAGCGCCGACAGATGAGTTCACACCTTAAAGACTGGGGGCTTCCGTGCCTGTCCTTTTGTACACTTCCCCCTTGGAATCCTGAGCTGCCACATAGCAATTTCAATTACACTGAGGCACTCTCTGAAGCCAGCCTTGTGTGGATAATAAGAAGACTGCTTTTCCCTAATCCTTCCAGCAGCTAAGCCAGCCCAGGCCCCAGGAACACAAGCGAAGGAACTAACTGACTTTGTGTTTCTCCCCTGCCACATGACCTCAGAGGATGAGAAATGCCCAGCTGAATCCATTCGATGAAGAGATTCAAGTTTGGGCTGGCTTGTTTTGCCATAAAGAACTATAACTCACAACCAGATTCCATTCGAGAACATTCCATAAAGGCAGATTTCCTCCAAGAAGGCATTAGCTAGCCAGTGAATTGGGGATTAAAGAAACTAGATAAAGCTAAAATTGAGGTTGGGAAACTAGAAACCAGCTGTAAGGAAGATGGCAGGGGTTAGATTAAGGGTTGTTTGAAGGAACCTCCCTTGCTCTCTCCCCCTCTCCCTCCCTTCCTCCTTCCCTCCTTTTCTCCCTTTTCCCCTTCATCTCTTCCTTCCTTATTTCTCTCAAGTTTTTTTTTTCTGGTTCAACCAGAGCCTTACGCATGCTAGACTAGTAGTCTACAACTGACCTATGTGCCCAGCCTACCCATCTGGTTTTGTTGTTGTTGTTGTTGTTGTGATTTAATGTTGAGATGGGGTCTTACCAAATTGCCCTTGAACACATTCGGTAACTAAGACAGGCCTTGATCTGTGATTCACCTGAGTCAGCCTCCTGAGTACCTGGGATGACAGGACTGCCCCACCAAGTCTGGCTTTGTTCTTGATACCTAATTATTTTTTAAAAGATATAATAATAATAATAATAATAATAATAATAATAATAATAATAATAATAGTTGAGTGTCACAATTGTACCTAGTTATTTGGAGATTGAGATGTCTTTAGCTCTAGATAGATGTTTTAAGTTGATAGAGATGACATATGATAGGTATTGAGTTACATTCAGAATATTAGACTCACCAAGACAGAAAAATGTTTTCTTCAAGGTTGCCAAACACAAACAGCCAAAACACTAAGAATGTAACATGAATAGTATTCCTGAATGTTCTGTGGTTCTTTTGCTGTGTGTAGCTTGTTTTATGTAGGTGTAATAAGTATAGACGTATATGTAAAAATTTAATAAAAATAAATTATTAAAAATAATAGAACATGATTTTAAACATATGCACTGTTCTGTGGGAGTCTTGGTCATCTTTAATAATTGTTCTCATCTTATTTTTGAGAGACTTAGCTATGTCATGGTGTTAAATTATTATGAAAAAGAGGGAAGTAAAAGAGAAAAGAGATTCGTCCAGAAGGGATTGAAAACAGCAGCATAGAGAGCACTTACGTTCTAGTTCCAGTCTAAGTACTCTAAGCTAAGTACCGGATCTGTCCCTCCCTCCACACTCCCATGCAGTAGTTGCCATGTCCTTGATTTAATGTTTGAAAGAATGTGAGGCCCAAAGATGTGGGGAAACCACTGGCGATGTCTGATGTTGAGAGTGAGATAGTGAGGCAAATGCAGCAGAGGGGCTCTTGATACTGGAGCTGATCAGACCTGCCCCAGCTGGTCAGGCAGCACCTCTGAGCACCCACCTGGGCAGGAACCGCTGGCCCCACCTTCTCAGTGTCTCTGGCTGGAGGGCAGCCTCTACCTGCTGCATCTTCCCAGGATCAGGGAGGACCAGCAGCAGCAGGGCGGTGCCGCTGTACTTGATCTGGAGGACGGTGCATGATGCCTCCTGGTCATATAGGAACCTGTGCATTTCCTTCTGCCGCATCATGGGGATGTACAGCGGTGTCCTATGGTCCAGGAAGAAGCTCTCCTGCTTCCGGGTCTGGTAGCGATCAAAGGGATGCTTCCACTTGGCTGAGAGTACAAAATCCGCAGAGCCATGAGCACATGGGCAAGGCAGTAACTTGGGAAGACATCCACAATGCCACCCAGGGTGTTGACTTCCTCTGGAGTGTGTAAAGAGTAACAGGGCCCAAAGCCAAGAGGCCTGAGAGCAAGTCCCTGGGGCCAGTGACCTATGTTTCTGATGCACTAAGAGAATTTATCTACAAAGCAGACACAGGGTCCTTCCTTGTACAAAGCATAATTTTTATCCTTTGAGAAACATTTGTTTTCATCTATAATGTATGAGTGTTTGTCTACCTGTAACTCTGTGTGCCATGGATGTGCAGTACCCAAGGAGGCCAGAAAAGGGCATCAAATCCCTTGTTATAGGCAGTTGTCAGGAAATGGACCCAGGTCTTCTGGAAGAACATAAAGTGATCCTAACCACTGAGCCCCCCAAAACACTATCTCAAGAATGAGTGAGAAGCCTGCATTCTTAGTAACGTAATAGGCATTAATTGATGGGAGCGCCCTGACTTCCAGAGCCATGAAGAGTGTGATCTGGGATTGACAGCCTGATTCGGACAGCACAGCTCAGCTTATGTGGAAATTTGAGGTCAATTCTCTCTGACCTGATGTCTCAGTGGCTGCAAAGAACTTTAAGCTGGGCATGGTGGCCCATACCTGCAATGCCAGCACTCAGGAAGCTGAGCAGAGGGTCACTTACTCGTGGAACCAACTTCTCAGCTCTTCATTCGTTCGTTCATTCATTCATTCATTCATTCATTTGTTCCTTCATTCATTCTTTGACGCATTCATTTGAAGTAGGGTCTCTCTACATTATCCAGGCTGATATCAACTTGTAACATTCCTGCCTCCTCCTCCAAAGTGCTGGGGATGCAGCATTTTGAACTTACCTTTCTAGGAAGTTGTCCTTTAAACCCAGGCCAGGGGATGTGGGCTACACAACGGTAGGGGAACTGTCTTAGTCACGAACTGTTACTTACAGAGAGGGCTGTGTTTATGTCCGAGAAGTCTCACCTTTGAAGAAGATGTAGTTCGAGAGAACCATAAGGGTGTCATGGTTGAACTCTGGGAGACAGCCCGCCACCTTCCCGTAGGTCTGCTTCCTCACCAGGTCATTGATATGCTGCCCTGTGGCAGCTGCATCTGTAAAGTTGGCTGAGAAAGCCAGCGCTCCATACAGCTCTTTGGCGCTGTCCAGAAAGCTCTGCTGAGGCTTCAGCCGTCTGTCTAAGAACAGGGAATGTCCCAGTTTCAGTTCTAGTTTGGGGCTGGGCAGGTCAAGTGTGCGCAGAAGGCTCTGGAAGCCTTCGTGGATGTCGGCTGCTGGGGTCTCTGTGAGGTTGAAGCCCAGGCTTTCTAAAATTTGAGTCTGGGTGTCAGCATGTGCCCCAAGGGAAAGCAGAGCCACAGTGCTGGACAGGCTCACGGGGGAGAAGAGGATGTTTCCCGCTGTGTCCTCTGCTAGTTGCTTGTATAGCTGCAAAGCAAAATTAGTAATGATGGGTGTGACCTTGTGATAGGTGGGTGCTGGCTCCAGGAGCTGGTGGCTGGGTGGCTGAGGTGCCCCCAGACTCTTATCTCCATGGGCATAAAATGGCTGACAATGGACAGAAAGCAGGGCCTTGGTTACCAGCAGCCACAGCCACATTGGCCTCATCATCTGGGAAAAAAAAAGATGGGGAGCATATTAGCCTTCTCGGTAGGTGACACCATCACCCCCGCAGCTTACAATAAAGCTACATTAATACCTAATCCCTAGCTGCAGAGGAGAGGCGGGCAACTGAGGCTCCAGCAGGAAAATAGGTCCTGCAGTCAGCCTCCCTTTCTGTTCCTCTCTCCCTCCCTCCCTCCCTCCCTCCCTCCCTCCTTCTCTCCCTCCCTCCCTCCTTCCCTCCCTCCCTCCCTCCCTCCCTCCCTCCCTCCCTCCCTCCCTCCCTCCCTCCCTCCCTCCCTCCCTCCCTCCCTCCCTCCCTCCCTCCCTCCCTCCTTCTCTCCCTCCGTCCCACTTCCTCCTTCCTTCTTTCCTTCCCTTTCCTTTCCATCCATCCATTCCTTCCTCCCTCTTTATCTCCTTTATTTCCTCTCTCCCTTTTCTTTTTCCATTTTCTCCTACTCCTTTTCTTCAATTCCTCAGTTCTCTCCCTCTTTTCTTCTTTTTTTCCCCCCCTCTCTAATTCCTTTTCCCCCCTCCCCGTTTCCTCCTTTCTTCTCCCTGCCCTCTCCTTGCATTTTATTTTTATTTTTTCTACATTCTCCTGGACCCAGTTGTTTTCTCAATCATATATAATTTCCAAGGCTCCATCACCCCTAAAGTTGTGCCAGGCACCAAGTATCTTGTGGGTTAAAGAAATTAACACAGTCCCTAACTCTGACATGAGCTCTGGTACCCGGTATTTGATGACCTCTCCTTGTTAGGGAGCCCTGGTGGCACTCAAAGAAAGACTAGGCAGACTACCAAGATGAGACTTGTTAGCCTGTGACCATAAAGCGGGGGAGGAGATCCCTCTCTGACATGGACCTAAGGGAGGGTAGGGGGGGGGGGGGGGGAGGGTAGGAGGAACGGGAGGATACGAGTGATGGGAGAACAATTGAGTTATAATCTGAGTAAATTAATAAAAAATAAAAATAAAATTTAAAAAGTGGAAAAAAAAAAAGAAAAGAAATTAACACTGTCCCAAGATTCAAAGAATTTGGGCAGTGGTTCTCAACCTTCCTAATGCTGTGACCCTTTACTATAGTTCCTCACGCCATGGTGACCCCCCCCCCATTCATAAAATTATTTCATTGCTACTTCATAACAGTAAATTTGCTACTGTTATGAGTTGTAATATAAATACCTTATATGTGGGATATCTCATATGTGACCCCCCCCCTCTGTGGTTGTGAGCCACAGGTTGAGACCCACTGGTTTAGGGTATAGTTGAGATACCATCAGTGTTTGGCTAGGTAGATGCTTGTGTGGCTACAAGCCAAGAGGCATGCAATGGAGCAAATGTTTTATATGGGCATGAGTGAAACTGGCCCAGTGAGTTTGGGGGTCAGTTAGTGCAGTCAGTTAGAAAGAAGAAAGTGGTGTACTATGCTCCCTTTAGGCCTCCAGGGGAATGGCCCTCTACCCCTGAGGCCTTACATTCACTTGGATCAACCATCAAGCCCATAGAGATGAGGGCAGCCTCTGAAGGAGGATGAAGTAACAGGACTGATGGCTCCTGGAAGGAGAGAGGAAAGAGACAGGCTCTATCTCCACACCACCACACCACCACACCACCACACCACCACACCACCACACCTCCACTGCCTGAAAACCATCTACACAGTGACATCTATGTGCATGTATGCAGGGGTACCCCCTACACTGTATGCAGGGACACAAACACTGGTGTGCTTGGATGCAGGAATACTGCCTACATTGTATGTAGTGACAGAAACACCCCATGTGCATGGATGCAGGGGTCCTATCTACACTGTGTGCAGTGACACAAACACCCATGTGCATAGATGCAGGGGTTTTGGAAAAGTCTGTTACAGACTGAGTTGTGCTTGCTACAAATTCATATGCCTCCCCCCCCCCCGGGCAACCCCTAAGACCTCGTAATGCTGCTTGGGTTAAAAATAGAGACCTTACAGATAAATGAAAAGACATGGCCATTAAAGTGGGTCCTTAACCCCTGCGTCGTGACTAGTGTTCCTGAAAGAAGGGACTTTGGATTCTCAGATGCATCCAAGAAAGATATAGGCAGAGATGAGACACTGCTGCAAACCACGAAATGCTGAAAAGCCACAATAACCAGGGATCAGAGAGGGACCCAGAACAGGTTCTCCTGCACAGCTTCCACCTTGACTGTAATCTTGAATTTCCAGTTTCCAGAAGTGCAAGGCATATATATATATATTTTTTTTCCAGGTGTCCCACCGACCCCCACAGCCCTGCAGAGGTCATATTGCCACCGCCCACCCCGAAGCCTGGAATCTTCTGGACCCTGATATCTTCCTGCACCCCTCCAACACAGCCCTTCCACTTTTTAAATTACACAGCGGCTACAAGCTGATCCTTATTTTGTTTGTCCCGGAAGCATCCACACTGTGATCAATTCCTTCTGTACATTTTGCCTATGTGGCAGCCCTTGGCTCAGCGTCAACTGCAGGAGTGATGCCAGGGAGAGAGTCTAGGACTGCAGATAGACTACTGCCCCTGGTGCCCAAAACGCCTGCCCACCAAATTACAAGAGCCTCCTGCTCTCAGGAGGCAAGGGAGCGCTGTGTGGAAACACATTTGCTGGTGGGGTGCCTTCTAAAGTCACAGGCTCCCTCCAGCCCAGTTTACCGGCAGTTCTGTGTGCTTGGGACTTTCCTTAGATGGAAAACCCGGAAGATGTAGAATAACTGAATAATTGGTAAAGTAAGGGCAGAAAATGTGAGGGAGTTGAACTCAGCATCTTCCTCTGGGGCACCCCAAGGTGACTGGCAGAAGGGTGTGTTTTCCAAGGAATACTGAGCTGTAGGCAGAGGCCTGGCCTTGACCAAGGGCTCTGCAGTACCTAATGTGACACTGACACTGCAACTCAGGACCTCCTTTTGCAAAATTCAAGTGTCAGTGCCACCCCCAACCCACGATTTATCCCATCTGACATACAAATCACCAGCGTGTGGGAAAAACACACCAGGAGATTCGATTCTCTCCCATTTCTACCAGGGCTGGGTGCACTGGAAATGTAGTGCACTTAAGTTCTTCCCAGGCAGGTTCTCAGAGATAATTCAGAACCCTATTCCCGACTTATAACCTCGCTGCTGAGTGTTTGTGGAAGTGCTGGTACATCGGGCACATTGCTTCATCGGTCTGCAGACAGAGGTGTTGACAAATGTGTGGGGAGGCTGTGGTGGGGGTGGCGTCCCAGGTTGTGACAATAACTATACTGCTGCTGCTTCTCAGCTGAGACTCAGACACCCGGGAGCTATTGAGATAGCAGAGTCGTGGTCCTCTTCAAATGCCGTGCCAATTTGTTCTCGTCTGTTTAAATCAATGCTCCCGAGACTCTCAAGTCACAGAACTTTTTACCCAGGTGTGAATATAGAAAAATCGAGGCTTAGAGTTGGCTGGGCTCAATTCCAGACCTGGGCTTCTTTGTATGGGCCTCTGTGCAGCTGTCAGAACTAAGTTCCTAGTAAAGTTGCCATTTTTGCTTCGAGCCCTTTCCTTGTTGGCTTGCCAGGGACATTGGGAGTTCATGTGTCAAGATTCCTGGGGGCCTGGGTTTTCCAGAGAAGATGACTGAAAACCTGAAGCTTCAGTTTCCAAGATTCAGAGGCTGTGTTCAGCAAGGTCATTCAGGGTCTCATTGTCCCGTTTCTGCCTCTCAAGCCAAAGGTAAGCAGGCAGGAAGGCAGGCAGACAGAGAGACAGACAGGCAGACAGACAGACAGAAACAGCTCCACCTTCATTTGGGGTACAGAGCATACTCACCGAGATGTCACTGAGGTGGGCACAGCTCTACAGCCCGCACTGCCTCCTGCTCACAGGCGGTAATGTTTGAAGAACACAGCATAACCTGGTCGATATTTGTTAGATCGATTCCTGGAACTGACAGGAAGGCAAATGGGACAACAGAAAAAGGATTTTTTTTTTTTTTGGATGTGTGTGTCCTGGCTGCTTGTGCCCCAAACAAGCGAGTGACTTGTGCTCCAGAACCCCATCCTGTCTGATGATGTTGTGACACTGGTGGTGAGGGGGTTAGGGAGTGTGGGAGATGCTGACACGTGTACTGGGGCTTTGCAGGATCCAGCAACCCTAGCTGTGAGACAGTGAGAAAAGTGTGCCCATCCCTTCTTCACAGAGAGAAGCACACGGCCAAGTGACTTGCTCACAAGTTAAATCCAAGCCTTTGCCACCATGCCAAATCATCCCATTGTTTTATGGACACTTTAAATAATATGAAGTAGTAGAATCTGTGCAGAGCATGGAAGGTGCTGGAGAGAAGTTTACTGAGTGTTGAAAGACGTAGAAAATGGGCACCGGAGCTGTGGCTCAGAGGCTGAAAACGCACTGCTCTTGCAAGGACGTGAGTTTGGTTCCCAGTGTACACAAGTGGCTCACATCTGCCTGTAACTCCAGCGCCAGGAGATCAGACGTCCTTCTCTGCACTCTTAGAGGACCTGTACTCTGTGTGTGTGTGTGTGTGTGTGTGTGTACGTGTGTGTGTGTGTGTGTACGTGTGTGTATGTGCATACATACACACAAACATGTAGTGAATGTACACACTTTTTTGTTTTGATCCCAAGTGTGGGATATGAAATGAATGTAAACTTGTTTTTGTTTCGATCCCAAGTGTGGCATGGGGAACAGACTTGTGAGAGAACAGCTGGTGTTTATCCACTAGAAAACAAACCACCTCGTGCGGGGGCTTGAGTTTTGCCAGCTGAAACACATCTGAGAGAAGATACAAATAGGAGTCCAAAACAGGAGGTGGGGGTTTCTTGGGTCTTGGTTTTGTTTGGCTGTTTATCGCTCCATTTTGAGACTCTCCTAGAGAGACTGCTCCAGTGAAGGCTTCAGGGCTCCAGGTTCTGGCTGCTGTTCCAGGTTCCAGTAGCAACTTTGATTGAATTGCTGGTCTGCTGAAATCCTGCTGACTTCTTCAGAGGAATCACTCCCAGGAACTGAGTCCAAAAAGATCCACTTCTCCCGTTCCCATTAACCTCTTTTCTCTCCTATCTAGGGTAGGTGGGTTGGAAGGGAAGTATACATAAAGTAGGTTTGGAAAAGGTTGAAGCCTACACACACACACCTACACACACATACACACACACACACACACACCATAAAAAAATAGACTTGTGAGTTGGGATGCTGGGTTTTTGTTTAAGAAATGATCTTTTCCTGTTGGAGCAGGTGTGATTTTTATGTTCTTATGTGTGTGCGTGCGTGCGTACGTGCGTGTGTGTGTGTGTGTGTGTGTGTGTGTCTGTGTGTGTGTGTAGGGAGATGCTGTGTGCATGTTAACATGGAGGCCAGAGGTCAGTCCCAGAGGGTGTCATTTCTCAGAAGCCACCCACCTTGTTTGATGAGTCAGAAGAAGACACACATACACGTGGGTGCAGGAGGTGCCCAACACATATGACCTCTGATAGCTTCATGTTCTGAGTCCCCCCGCAGCCGATATGATAGGAGAATTGGCTGTGCCCAATAACGAGCCTCTCTGCTCTTGTCTCCACTCCTCTACACTCGCCTTCCACTTCCTAAAATCAAGTGCCATGTATGACCCCCCTTCCCCCACCCCCAATGGCTGCTCTGAGTCTTGTTTCCTGGCTGGTTCTCTAGATTGATCTCTTGAGGGCCCTCGGGTCACTGATTGGACTATGCCAGCATCTCAGGGAGCCCAGTGAGATTACAAGCACACAGCACCACATGTAGCATCTTATGTGGGTGCTGGGGATCCAACCCAGGTCCTTGTGTTTCACTTCACTGACTCAGTGGCATCCTGAAACCCCTTTGTAGGCCCTCCATATTCCTCAATTTTCTTCTAGAGCATGTATCTTGATCTCAACAAGACTAAAAAAATTTAACATTAAAAAGCAGAGTTCTTTAATTTTACAAGTAAATCTCACCAGCAAGGGGCATTTTTAAGGTATGACGTATCACAGGAGGCTGCCTGACTCTCCAGTGGGAACTGGGAGTCTCTGGTTGTCACAGCGCTTTTCCTGACCCACCTGACACAGCGTCTTCCTGGAGCAGCACGTGGAGACAGCTGGTAACTGTCTGCTCCCCTCCTCACCTTGAATATTCTCTCAGCTTCATTTTCAGAAAGAGAAGAGAAGAGAAGAGGAGAGGGGGGGGGAGGGAGGGAGGGAGGGAGGGAGAGAGAGAGAGAGAGAGAGAGAGAGAGAGAGAGAGAGAGTCTCAAATATAGAACCTGCAAACAGCTCAGTGGATGAAGGCATCTGCGTCAAGCCTGACCACCTGAATTTGAACAGGGAAACTGAAGAAGGGAGTCTGCACTCTTGACTCTTTCCCACTGTGGCTGCCCGTGGGGTCCTATGGGATGCAGAAAACACAGTGTGGGAGAGATGAGGTCACGCCTGAGCTGTAGGGAGGAGAAGCCATGTGCCCTTGTGTCCCTCACTTAGGACCAGGCTCTAGCGTCCCCTCACAGGAGCTCCTTACCAGGACTCTGGGACTTGAAGGAGAGATAAACCTGTTTTTTAGGATCTCAAGTGTGAGATTGGAACTGTCTTGTGAGAACAGGTAAGGTTAATCCACTAGAAGACAAACCACCTCATGCAGGAGCTTGATTGTTGCCAGCTGAAAAGATCCCGTGAACTGACTCTGAGAGGAGATATATAAATCAGCCGAAAACTGAAGGCGGGGCTTTTGGAGACTTAAGATAGTTTTGGCAGTTCATCGCTCCACTTCCAGATACTCCTAGAGAGAACCGCTCGAGGGAAGGCTTCAGGGCTCTGGCTCCTGCTGAGGTTCCAGGTGGTTACTCCAGGTTCCAGCAGAAGAAATCCTGTTAATTACGCCAGGAGAATCGTTCCTCGGAACTGATATCCTTACAGTTTTGTTATTGTGTTCCTTAATCCTCTTATTCATATTGTTTTGGTTAGTTGGGTTATAAGTGACGTATGCTCAGTTAATAAGCTGTAATAAAATATATTGGTTAAGAAAACTGAGCCTACAGAGACTGTCCTCATCGGGCAAGCCCTGCCACCACATTCTCTGAGAGTAAAACTTTATCCCTTATTCCACCTCCATGGGACCACTGGAAAGAGTGGTTCCTCTTTCAGAGGTGCAGCTTCCTGTCCTTTGTTTTGAAGGCTACTCTCAGAGTGGGTGGAGAAGACACCTGTGTGCAGAAAGTGCCCAACACATATGACCTCTAGTAGCTTGATGTTCTGAGTCTCCTGATGCCAGAATGGTAGAAGAATTGGCTGTGCCCAATAATGAGACTCTCTGCTCTTCTTTTCACTCACCTACCACTTCCTAAACCAAGGGCTATATATGACACCCCCAACACCCCCTTCCCCAATGGCTGCTCTGAGTCCTGCTTTCCTACTGGTTCTCTAGAATGCTCTCCTGAGGGACTTGCCCACAACACAGGCACCTCATATTGGCTGCAACACCATGGCCCTGTCTTTTCATCGGGCCTGGCCTGCATTCCTCTGAGGACTGAATCCCAGCCCTGGCTGCCTGTTGCTTCCTTGCCACCCCGCCTCCCCCAAGCCTGGCCAGACTGTCTCCCTGTTCTCCAGTCTACATCTGCCCATTTCCCCCTTTGCAGCCACCAGCCAGCTATTTCTCGCAGATGCTCATGGGACTGCTACCTCACACCTCACCTCCCACCCCCGAAACTCCGCTCTTGCACCATCCCGAACAATCATAATAAGCAAAGGAGCTCTGCTTCCTTTTGTGCACGCCCTGTCTCCTGCCCGGTGCACCGTCCTCACCCCTTCTGCTCCTCAGACAGACACCAGGCCCTATTCATTCTTCATTCTTCAGTTTCAGCCTAGATCTCTCCTTCAGAAAGCGCCCCCACCCCCAGTGACCACCCCTCCCCACCTGCCCAGGCTGTTAGTTCTTTTCCTGGGTTAATGCTTGCAGCACAATGAGTCACTGGACTCTTCTCATGCTGCCTTGCAAAAAGTGTCATTTCCCTTTGGTCTGTGAGACCTTTGTGGAGTGGAAATAACCAGTATATAGTTGGTTCTTTTTGCCTGTTGTGTTGGTACAGGGCAAGCACATGTGTGTGCTGTGCTGGCAACACAGAAACTCACTTTCTCACACTCACAACTGATAGGCAGCTGACAGATGCTGGGGCAGAGGGTGGCATGTTACCCAGCTGCGTGCCTACTCTTGGGAGTGTAGGGCTCTGATAGTGAGTTTGTTCCAAACTCAGGGTCACACAGACAGCCTTAGTTAAACTCTGTGGAACATGACACAAAAAACAAAAACTAGTAAACATGGGCCAATGCTTGTAAGGAAGAAAGGGGGCTGGCAGGGGTAAGAAGAAAATGAGAGAGGGCAAAAAGAGAAACCTGAATGCATTGTATACATGTATAAAATGGTCTAACGACAAGCTTTATTAGTAATAAAACAGACTCACATTCTCTTCCACGGTCATGCCTCTTTCAGTATGGCATGGCCACCTGTGACAGAGGAGAAAGGAAATGTGACTTATAGGCCACTTCTGAACACATGGCTTGTGCTTTTGAACAGCAGCAGTGGCCACCCCTGTGCTGTCATGGACCCTGTACCACTCTTGGGGCCCTGTGTGACATGCCCGCTGTGTGTTATCACACCAATCTTCACAGCTACCACACAGCAGGTGATGTTACCACTGTACCCAAATTCATTGTATGTGGGCTCCTTTGGGTGGCAGAGAGGAGGAATGTTAACAATGGGAAGCAAGCATGCACCATGGAGCAGAAGGGGCACATTTTTTCTGCAACTGGTTCTGAGCTCCAGGAAGGATGGAGGATGCTGGGTGTCAGGTGTCAAGGATGCCTCTCAGGATGGGGAAGTAGGGAGGTGCGTGATGGGTAGGAGCCAGGATGGTATTCTGCAGAGATATCTGCCTTTCTCCACGGCTTTCAGCTTATCAGAAACATCCTTGCCGCTCTGGCTTCTGGACGTCAGCTGTGATAAGAGCAACAGTGCGCATGGGCGGTGCTAACTGAGATGTCTTCCTCAGCCCTCAGTGTGTTTGCTCATGTGACAACCCAGTGACATGGAAGCCAAGGGTTCTTAAGAGGGGGAACGGAGCACATGGAGATTAGACAGGCAGAAGTGGTGCACAGCCTGGGGGGGTGGGGGTGGGGCAGGGCTGCCTTTCCATATACCCGAGAAAGCCTGCACTGAAACCCCTCTGTGGTCTTCAATCCTGACCTTGTTCCCTGCTGCCTCTCGCCTGCATGATGGATACCTGTCTTGCCTGCAAAGTCCCAGTGTCAGACACCAGAAGCCACTCTTACCTGTGTTTGTGTCCTGAGCGGGCAGGGACACAAGTGGAAGCCAGAACTCTGCACCTGGTGATCTTCCCAATCCTGGTACCCATAGGAGTGCTCTTGGTACTCGTAAACAGCCCCAGCCTCTTGTCTGAACCAGTGAGTATTAACTCTTCCCTCCCTCCCTCCCTCCCACCTCACTGTAAATTCTGCAGTGTGGGCGTGAGTCTTGAGCACCCCCCCAGCCTCGGGGCTGCTTCTACCCATAGTAGGGCCTCAGTTCAGTTAAATACCTGCAGACTGATTCTCTGGGTAGGTGATGAGGAAGGGACATCCACTTAGAATTTCCAAATAGCTGGTGCCCTGGGCAAGGTGCCCACACACCTCTATTAACACTCTTTAAAATATTCCTGCACGGACAGGAATGGCCCGCCACTGCTTTTATTTACATTCTAAGGTGCTTAGGTAGCTGGCAAGGATCCAGCTCAGCCATCCCACCTGAAGGCTGGTTAGCACCAGCGAGCTGGTGTTCTGCACCCTGGCCAAGCAGAATGCACTGTGGGAGTAGTGAATAGCTAAACCGAGAAGGAAAGATGTTCCATCGAGGAGACGCTTGTTGTGTAAGATGTAGAGCTTGGCTAGAGCAATAGTTCCTTGTCCTTCTTGCTGTAAGCAAATAAACAACCTTGGCAAATTCAGCTCAAGAAAGGAAAGGCTTGCTCTACCTCATGGTTCAAGGTACAGTTCAGAGAGGTCTTGGTGGCCGGAGCTTGAGGCATCTGGTCGCACTGCATCCGTAGTCAGGAAGAGCAATGTTTGTGTCTGGATTTCTCCTCTGTATTTAGTCAGAGATATCAGACCAAAGAATGGTGCCCCTCTTCCCACCTCAACCAACCTTATTGACAGAAGCCCTCGCAGCTTCTTCTCTATGTTCACTGACACTCCATCCTGACCATCACATCTGCAAACATTGTACAGCTGCCTCTGGAACTGTATGGGCAGCTCGGGGCCTTGAGCTCTGGATTCAGGACTGGGAATCTATAGTTTGTTTGTTTAGATGCCTTTTGGAAATGTTGTCACCCTGGCCTCTACTAGCTACAGCTGCCTTTAGAATATTGTTAGTCATCTTGGGTGAGACATGCCAGGCTTCCTCTTTCTGGGCGGTTCTGTAGTTGATGATCTTGACGTCATGGGCCAGCCCCTGGTGGTGGTAAGTGGTTCCTATCCACACCTCATATGAAGCATTCAAGCCTTCCAACGTGTATTTTGCTTTCTGCCCAGCAGAGGGCACCCCACTTGACTTTCTTTTGAAAGTCAGGAGCAGTCCCCAGGGTTAAGTCTGGTTTCTTTCTTTCTGGATAACAGAGCACTGGAAAGCCAACATGGGGTCCCTAGGTGACACATTTAGGATGGTAGGATGCCAGTGCCTCCAGAAAAGGAGCCCTAGGTTTGCTGAAGGTTGCAGGGGACACATCATTGCTGAGAAATGAAGTGGCCAGGAGCCTACATGGGACACCTGGCAATGGGAGCAGAAGGGACCGTGGGGAATGAGAGTGACCTGCCGCTGCCTCCAGGGTCCAGGACATTCAATGTGGCTTTCAGGATGTGCCAGCCTGTTGTCACTACAAACAGCCATATCCAGGGAGAGGCTGAGAGCTTGAGGGCTGTGTCACAGGGCTGAAAAGGTGGCCTCATTGAAGAGGTCTTTTTTTTTTTTTCTTCCTGAGACAGGGTTTCTCTGCATAGCCTTGGCTGTCCTGGACTCACTTTGTAGACCAGGCTGGCCTTGAACTTACAGACAACCCATACTGTGCTGACACTTGTTATGCGCAGGGAAAATCTAAGGTATGGCTGTTCCCATAACTTATCTGGCTTAAGTCACTGTCCTGGGCAGTGTGTATTCCTATACCATCCTCTCTCCACTTACTTGAGTGCCAGGGTTTACCTGAGTGTCCGTGACACACAATGCTGCAGCCACAGGGCCACCCTGCTGTCCCTCTAATGCTGGCTTATCCTGCAAAAACTCTCTTGCCTCTCCTGTGAATATTTTGACTACCCTACACAGCCTTTGTGGCACTTACCCTAGTTTGTCACAACCTCCTTATGCACAGATTCAGTTCCTTGCTATTGAATGGTCTCTGTCATGTAGACCTAGCATGCCAGGACCCTTGTCCTTGAAGAGCTCAATAGACTTGACTGAGAAAACAAGAGAATGGATCCATGTAGCCACTGCAATGTCACAGGTGACAACCCAGCCACTCAGATATGAGCTATCTATCACTTTCAGAGTAGGGCCCTGGTGATGGGGGTAGGGGTGGAAAGGTCTGTTGCCACTGAGTTTATATGTCAGGTTTATTGAATGCAGTGCTGGAAGCTGGTGATTAGAGTAAGGGAACTGAGTTCTGTGTGCCATTATCCCCCAGAGCTCTGAAGAATGGGGCCCCACCTGCCCTGCCCCACTCCAGAAAAAGGCTATGTGGGAAAACAAGTGGGGGGAGCCACTGGCAGGGTGACTGGGCTCTGATGTCACTTTGATGATTGGGCCCCAGAGTGCTATCCCTGAGGCCAATGCATTCTTGTTGGGGTCAAGTGGACCTGAAGCAAGAAAACAAGTCTTGACATCAGCCTGTGAGCATCTTCCAACACGTTTCTTATTTCTCGTGCATTATCAACATGAGACTAGGCCACAGTTCACTTCCACTTACATCTTCCTGGGATTTTCAACTTTCCCTAGAAAGAGAATAGACTCTGTACTTTTTTCTAGAAGTAGAATCAGGAAGGGCTTGTCGAAGGAGAGGACAGAAGAAGGGGTGTCCCTTGAGCGGACTACAAGCTTCGTGGTGGTGGCTGCTGCGGCTTCTGTCCCTTCCTCACTGACATCCAGCACAGCCTTGTGAGCAACCTGTAAAAGGGGGAACATTTGTCAGTGGTTCCCACAGAAGCTGTGACATGAGCCTACTGCAAACCCCCCGGAGACCAATGACAAAAAATGTCCTCAGAACTGTATCTGAGCATCACAGTCCATTAGCAAATTAAGAAATTAAGCCAAGGGTCAACAACCTGCTGAATCTGGACTTGGCTATGGACTTAGGCTAGACATAAACGAAGAGACTTTCTGCAGGGGATTGGGGTACATGGATCACCTGATGGCACTGCCAGGCTAAGCGACTTCAGATGCAACTATTGCTAAAGCATGTGGGAACTGAATTCAACAATTTCTCACAAAAGGACCAAAAAATCTGAAGTTTTAGAACCCAGACCCCTTCAGGACAAACGTCATAGCTACAGGTACAAAACGCACCTGGGCAGTGCCTGTCATGGTATCTGCTTGGGATACCAACCCACCGTGGCACCTCAAGTCGATCTTCTCCCATTGAAGCCAGACTAGGCAGCCCAGGTATGGGAAAGGGACCCAAAGGCGGGCAACAGAGTCAGAGATGAGCCCTACTCCCATTGCTAGCAGACCCACATGGTGACCTGCAGCACACCTGTTACATATGTGTAAGGGATCTTAGAGGCCTCTCCTCTGAGAAGAAGGAGATGATAGAATCAGGGTAGGAGATTGTGAGGGCAGGGCTAGGAGGAGAGGAGGGAGGGGTCTGGGATCAAGTTGTAAAGTGATGAATAAATAAATAAAAACAAACAAAACCTAACTGCTTGGGAATTCAACTGCAGTGGGGAAGGCAGGGATGCTGGGTTCCTGTTTGCTCTTCCACTGCTAGTATGTGGCAACAATGCTGCTTTCTAGGAACAGATCTGCTTTTCAAAGAAGCACAAACTATTTCCTTTTAGAGGGATTTTGGGTATCCACCAGTGAGATTTGTGGTGGCTGTAATGGCCCAGGCCTTGCAGCCATGAGCCTTGGCTTTTCCTTTGGCCGTTAAACACCTCACCCTCTCCAGCCTGCCACCTTCTCAGAAAGATGAGAGTACTTTGTTGGCTGGCTTTTCCAGCATGGGCTTTCTTACAAACATCTCCACCAACTCACTTTAGAAACCTGCAGGAAATGTGTCTTTGTAATTCCGGAAAAGTCAGCATTTGCGGTAAAGGCATCTCGGATCCCCATTTGGGGGAGGATGGTTTCCAGGTTGTAGGAAGCAGAAATGGAAAACTTGGGGATGAACACCTTGATCCACCTATGGGTAACAGAAAGGAAAAAGGCGGGGTTAGGGTGTCTCCATCTCTGCTTCCATGTGGCATTTTTTGGAGAGTCTGCTTTCTCCAGCACTGTTAATGGCTTGCCAGAGAAATCCTCATGTCCTAGCTCCAAAGCACCAGGCTGTTCTGTCTATGACCCTCCCAGATGAGCAAGTCCATCTCTGGGAATCAGAATAAAACATAAGGACCCTGTAATCAAGCAAGAGCCAGAGGAGAGATGATGGCACAGCAGGGGAACCACAGCAGAAACCAAGAGGGACATCAGGAAGTGATGGTGGCTCAGGGACCAGGCACATCACCTGGCCCTGCCCAGCAGGACTTCCTGAGAATAGTGAGCCCTGATAACCTCCCAGAGGGACAAACCCCCACAGAATGTTTTACCATGCTGGGACTACACCTATACCTGCCCTGTCCAATATGGCTGCCACTGGCTGCATGTGGCTACTGAACAATTTGATACATGTCTACAGCAAACAAGGAACTAAACTCTTACTTTAGTTAATTTATTCATTATACCAATTGATAGATGGCGTTTGGTGTCACACACACGTGTGTGTGTGTGTGTGTGTGTGTGTGTGTGTGTGTGTATGTGTTTGTGACAGAGACAGAGACAGAGAAACACACAGAGAGAGACAGAGAGAGAAGATCCATTTTGGGGGATCAGTCCCCCTTTCTTCTTACTTGTGGATCTTGAGGTTCACACTCAACCTGTCTGCCCTGGAAGCAAGGCCCTGTACCCAGTGAGCCACGCCATTCTCCTTTAATTTCATTTCATTTTGCGAATTCAGATATGAATGATCACTTGTGGCCAGTGACTACCATATTGGACTGTACAAACCAGGAGTTTGGCGTATTTTCTTCTTCTGTAATGATTTCCCCGACTCGAGAGCAAACACCACTCATTCACTGAGCATTTACCATGAGCCACTCTCCTGGGCACATTCGGCAACATTTCTCTCATATTAAAAGATGCTCAGGCTTAATTGTAGTGCTTTGCCTATGTTTATGTGCTTAGCTTCTCTCAGGAAGGAAATCACAAGACCTACATTAGAAGTGCCCCCACCTTCACCACACTCACAGCCTCTATGTGCTCATGTCCTACCTGAGGCAGGCGAGCATAGGGAACAGCTCAACAGTCTCGGACTCCACTTGATCTGGATGATACACACAACCCCTTCCAAACAATGTACCTAGCAACCTGCTGGCCACCCAGAGTCCCCACCTTCCCAGAACTGCACACACACCTGCTTTAGTCAGTGAAATCATTTGCACATTGCCCTCCCTCCATCAACCCATCTTTGGACGGACAGCTCCTAGCACACGACAGCGGTGCTCACCTTTTCTGGAGTGTACGCCTCCACTTTCTCAGCCTCCTGGCTGACAGGCTTTTCTCCAGCTGCCACATCTTGCCCTTGTCTGGGAGGACAAAGAAAGCCATAGCATCGCCCTTGTAGTCCATCTGCAGCACAGTGCAGCCAAGCTCTCTGTCCACGCCAAAAGCAAACAACTCCGTCTGGTGCATCATGGGGACATGCACAGTGCTGCCCTTGCTCAGAAGGAATGGGAAGCTCCTGTTTGTATTTGCAGCACTAAAGGGCTGTGTCCAGTTGGCTAGTGTGGTGAAAAAAAGAGCGGGATTAGGTCAGTGGGCTTTACATCCCTGCAACCTGCCAGGTAAAGACAGGCAGAGAGGAGAGATGAGGATCTCTGAAAACTCAATTCTCCAACAAACAAACAAACAAACCAAAAAAACCCCCACAAAAATGAAAAAACCATGGCTAACATTGTGAGGCCCAGACTTTAATCCCCAACACCCCACACACACATACCGCACACACCACACACATATATATATACAACACACATATACCACACACATATATAAAACACACTATGCACACACTATACTACACACACACATAGCATGCCATATACATATCATACACATGCCACATCATACCACACAATACATTCCATATACATGCACACATACAAGGAACAAACACATGCATCATATCACACACACACACACACATAACAAACACCATTCCATACACCACACACATATATGTACCTCATATATACACACACATGCCACACACACACACAACTGCCACACACAAATATACTCTACATACCACACCCCACACCCCCACAGACCACACATGCACTTGCATACACACAGAAATGTACCACACATGCTACATACTTTCCACTCTTACATGTACTTTCCCATACATACAACATACACTGTGTACACACCAAATGCACCTGCACACATACAAATACACTTCACTTTATCTAATAATATACACACACACACACATACACACATACACCTGCCAACAATGGTCATAATAAATTCATTTAGAACTCTGAAAAATACTCAAATTCTTATAGCTACCTGAGAAACAAAATATTAAAGAAAATAAGTGGCATCTTGCTAGCAGCTGTGAAGTTAGACCCATCCTAAGTTTCTTCAGCACTCCACCTCACTCCCATTCTGTGTGGTCTTGAAAAATAACAGCCCACAATAGCAGTGAAACCAAGATGCAGCTGAGCACGTGAAGGACTGCTTCTCAGGTTGAGCATGGTGGCTCACGCTTGCAATCCCAGAACTAGGGAGGCCCAGGCTGGAAGGTTGTGCATCTGAGGTTATCTCAGGCTACAGAAAGAGACCATACCGCAGAGCATCAACAGCCACAGGCTCATCCCCAAAGAATTGCCTTTATCTGACCTGCCTCTGCCATACCAAAAGGATGACTTATGAAAGCTGTCAGTATTTAATCTGACTTGGCGTTCAACCAAGGCAAATACCATTTCCCCGAGGACATTTGCCAAGACAGTGGTAGGCGGAACTCCAAAACACCTCAGGCAGTACATAACAGCTGACACAAATAATCCACTAACCACAAAGCTTAAGAGGACAAACTGAGAGAAGAGGGGAAGGTCCTATCAGCAAAACTGACAAAACATTTGTCTCTACGAATCCACCCTTCCCAAGACATGGTCCCAGCCAGCTGTGGTGACCCAAGGAGAAGTCATCCAAGACAAGTGGCCGAATGCTGGTGGGAATGGCCAGCTTTCTGACGACCTGACTGGCTCTGCTCTCGTCCTGTAGCTCAGCACTAGTCTAGAAGGATTCTAGACTGATTAGTGGAAACAGAGGGAGAGGAGCAGAACTTGGAGGGGGCTCAATATCTCATTCCCCAAAAATTGTCATGGTGTGACCTGCATGGGGGCTCCCCAATGACCCCCCCCTCACACAAGTACCCAAGGCACACTTGGTGCCTAATGCCTTCTCCCTAGAGGTGTGGGGGTGTATTTCAAATGCAAGTACAGACAAGTGTCCTCACTTCCTGGCTGTTTGAAGTCTGAAGGGTGGATAAAAGATAAGACATAGAGATATAAACAAATAAATGTCTAAGGAATCAAATGTTTACAGAAGATTTGGAAACTTCCAGCATATCTCACACACACAGGCCCGAGACATGAGTAAAGCTATAGGCAGCTTGGGAAATAGCTGGGCATTTCAGAATTCTCACTGCCAGCTGCCCTTGGCATGCACAAAGAGAAAATAAAAGGTTAGTCAAAATTATACACTAGCCAGCCAAGTGTGGATGGCAAGTTGCAATATGCACACAGTGGTACGATGCAAAATGGGGAGATGTTCCAGCCAAGAAGACGTCTGTGACTTTAAAGAATTCACTCAGAAGAAATAGGAAACAGTTACCACAATGAACAACTACAAGGACAAACCCTCTGGGTGGGAAAGTTATTGTCTAGAATTGATTTACAGTATTTATGATGTTGGGCTGAAAACATGCAAATGGACTGAAGACATGGCTCTGAGGCTCAGAGCACTCATTCCACTTGCAGAGGACCCCGTTTCAGCTCCCAGATTACACCCATCTATAGCCCCAGGTTCCAGGGGAGCCGATGTCCGCTTCTGGACTCTGTAGATTACTGTGCTGTATATAAATATTTAGCACAAGATACACACGTGCATATACATAACTAAAAACAAATAAAATATTTTTAAAAAACAAGCAGAAATGGGATATGAAAAGAGACAGGAAAGTATGCCCCAAACTTTAGGGAGTGGGGAGTGGTTAATGAAAGTGTTCCTAAGGAAAACCAGATTTGGCCACAAAGCATAAGGACATGCAAAGGGCTAAAAGAAAGCATTTAAGCAAGCATCTAAGCAATAAGAGAAATGATTTGAAGTCATCATGTGTAGTCTAGAATTGGAAAATATGGTAAGAGAAATGAAGATGTCACTAGAGAGACTCAACATAAGATTAGAGCCAATGGAAAACAGTAACACCGAGCTAGAAAATGCATCAGTTAACTCTGTAATATAAGGGCTATTGAGAAAGAAGATGGAGGGAAGGGGACAACACATCAAACACCTGTGATACACCATCGAGCATAGCAATACACCCATCATGGGACTCCCAAAAGGAGGCGAAAGGAAGAAAAAGAGAGAGTGGTTATGGGAAGAAGTAACATTTGGAAGCTCCCCAACCATAGTTTGTAAAAATCTTCCAACACAGTTAACAACTTCCAGGCTTAGACACACCACAATCAGTCAAAAGGCAAAGAAGAGATTTCACAAGAAACGCCACCTTTGAGGTGGCCTCAGTAAGATTAACAGATGATTTCTTAAGCAGAAAGTATGAGGATCGAACAGCAGCTGGATGAAACAAAAACAAGTGAGCTTTTATCAGTGCTGTAGGAGCCTCTCAGGCTGGATTGCAGCAGTAACCAACTCATAACAGACATCAACAAAGGAAGTTATGCTTTAAACATGAAAGACGACGTAAGTATTTTGGAGGTGGACGTGGAGGCACACACTTAAATTCCAGCACTTGGCGGCAGAGGCAGGAGGATTGCTGCAAATTCAAGTGCGGTTTGATCAAGAATGAAAATTCTTGACTATAGAGTGAGGCCCTGTCTCTAAATAAAGGAGAAAGCCAACATAGGAGAGCCAAAGGTTTCTCTTTTATGCTGTCTGCTCTGAAAAGGCAACTCATAAAGTGATTACAAGGCTGGAGAGATGGCTCAGCTGTTAAGGCACTGACTGCTCCTACAGAGGACCCAGATTCAGTTCCCAGCGCCCACGTGGCAGCTCACAACTCAATGTAACTCCAGTTCTGGGGGATCAGACACCCTCTTCTGGCTTCTACAGGTATGGCACACATGTGGCACACATACACACGGACAGACATTGATCATAACATAATTGAAACAAAATACACTGATCATAAAAATCTATATTGGTGAGCATGCATGTGTAGGGATATAATGTATGACAATGATGTCAAAGTGATGGGGATAAATGTAGCTACCAAAAAAATGTTTATAACTATTGGAATAATGATTGATATTAACACAAACTACATTACAATTACATGTTAATTGTAATCCCCACTTTAACCACTAGGAAAGTAACTAAAGTGATAATGAAAGAAAAAGGAATTAGAAACTAGGAAATTGTAAACTAGAAAATATTTCAACCTTAAAAGATGCCAATATGGAGACACTGAGGAAGGAAAACACACAAGATATAGAGAAAATATAGCGAAATGACACCTATGTACCCTATCAACATGAATAAATTTTGCTCTGCAGCTAAAAGTGGAGACTGGGAGAGCCAACTTACAATTGTACTGTCCAGAGATATGCACTGTTTAGAGAGACAAAAGGCCCAAGGAAAGGTGGCAAACACCATTAGTCATTAGGGAATACAGAACAAACCCACAGTGAGTTACTACTGCCCAGCACCATGGCTGTCATCAGAAAGACAGATAACAGGAAATACTGGGGCTGGTGAAATGGCTCAGTGGATAAAGTTGTATCTAGTTGACAACCTGAGTTCAATCCCCAATGATGGAAGAAGAGAACCATTACTGTATGCTGTCTTCTGAATTACACACACACACACACACACACACACACACACACACACACACACACAGAGAGAGAGAGAGAGAGAGAGAGAGAGAGAGAGAGAGAGAGAGAGGGAAGTGAAATTTAAAAAAGAAAAAAAAATGGTAGTGAGATTATGAAAAAGACTAGATCCTGAGCCCTTGTTGGTGGAAATGAAAAAAAAAAATGCTGTGGGCTCTGTGGACACAGTTTGTAACTCCTTTTGCAGTTGAGGATGGAATTACCATATGACCCTGCAGTCTCTCTCCTGGGTGCACATTTGGAAGGGTCAAAAACGTCATCCACACAAATGCGCGTTGACTGATGTTCACAGTAAGGTCATCACAGTGGCCCGTAATCTGACACATAGGTGCGCAGACTGCTGCATTGTCCACATAACAGCGTTTGTCAACGATAATGAATGAGGCTTGGGAGCTAGCTCGTGTATTTGAATCCATGCCTTGCAGGAGCAAGGTCTTGGCTTCTGTTCACAGCATCAAACTAGCAATAAGAACAGAGACTGGGAAAGAAAGGAAAAGGACAGAAAAGAGAGAATGAGTGAGTGGGGTGCTGTTAAATGTTAGACAATACGGATGAAACTTGAACAGACACAGAAGCCTGGGGTGACATGGCCTGGAATCGGTGTCATTTACTTTGCTAGTAATGTCTAAAACAGGCAGGTTGCAGAGACAGTCTCTAGAGGGAAGAACAGGAATCCAGGGCAGCTCCTTTCCTGGGGTGGGGTGGGGTCTTCCTTCTAAGGGGGACGGAG
This sequence comes from Acomys percivali, assembly GCA_907169655.1. Taxonomy (NCBI): domain Eukaryota; kingdom Metazoa; phylum Chordata; class Mammalia; order Rodentia; family Muridae; genus Acomys; species Acomys percivali. Next base: position 31,452 of record CAJRSG010007442.1, read on the forward strand.
CAATGTGCTGTGGAATTACAGAAAGCAATTGAGATCTGTCGTCCAAGCAGATTCTCACTCAACTTCGGAACAGTGTCCTCTTAATACGCTGTCCTTGTGTAAACAACAGTGATTCTCAACCTCCCTAAAGCTGCGACCTTTGATACAGTTCCTCTTGCTGTGGTGATCCCCTGTCATAAAATCATTTCATTGCTACTTCATTGCTTTGATTTTGCTGCTACTACTAATTATAATGTAAACAGCTGATATGTAGGAGATCTAATGTGCAAACTCTGTGAAAAGGTCATTTGACACCGTCCCCAAGAGGGTGGCAACCCAGAGGCTGAGAACCACCGCTCTAGACAGATAGGAGTGACAGCCACCAGCTTGTCTGTCCTTGCAACCCAGCACAGCTTTGGTGAAGATGCCAGCAACCAAAGACATCGACATGGACACTTAAAATGGTCTTACACTGTGTGCACGGCCTTTCATTAGAAATAAAGCCAAAAGGCTAATACATAGCAGATGAAGGTAACTCACCAATGAAGGAAAGCTGACCAATTTTCTTTTCCTCATTTCTGTGTTCGGAGGATGTGCGGGTGAGTGGCTAGATTCATGGGCGGGTTGGATTGGTTAATAGAAAAAATGGACATATGGATGAAGTGCTGGCTGGGTGAGCTGGTGGTTGGGTAAATAGGAGGATGGAGGGAGGGAAGGAAGCATAAAGGAAAGGCGGGAGGAACCATGGCACAGTGGCACAGACAGCTCTGAAGACTCAGCCTCAGGCATGGTCCTGTGAGGCTGTGTGCGCATGCTGGTCTCCCAGCCAAGCGGCATAGACTGGCACCGAGTTGGCACTTAGTCCTTGGCAGATCATCTATAGCATCACACTTAGGGCTGTGGAAAATGGGAGGGACGGAGGTACAACCTGAACTCAGTGTCCTCATGAACAGTGAGGCTCCCGTCAGACGTGAGTGACAAACCGGCTTGTTCACACCCCCAAACCTTTGGAACTGTTCTCATCGTTGGGATGGCTTTTTAAAATGGCCAGTCAGGGACCCCTGTGTCACTGCTGTGAAGTTTCCAGGCAGTAATAAGACAGTAGCTGGTGGCAAATTGCAGGCTCTTTTCTCCTAAAGAGATCCAGAGTGCATTTCGGGAGGCAACAGGGGGCCTTCTTCACTGAACGCAATGTCAGCTAGCCCTTTAGGACAGTCCCTTGCTTCATGCTAACACAGAGATGAATGAGGCCCCATGTTAATTAATGAATGGAGGCTAGAGAGAAGGAACAAAAGACAGCCAAGAGTGTACAGGCAGCTACCTGCAAAGCTGATGGGAACTCAGACACACCCTGCTGTCTAGGGCTTGTCTTACACCCCTGTTCCCTTGACTACACAACACCAAAGAGAAAAGAAATGTCAATTGGGGTGGGCACTATGGAGGTGGAGGCAGGAGAATGGAAAGTTCAAGGTCACCCTCAGCTGCATAGCATGATGGAGACCATCTTGGAATACATAAAACCCTGACTCAAGAAAAACAAACAAACAAACAAACAAACACCCAAGTAAATAAAAATAGAAGGAAAGGGAAAAAAGAGAAATAAAGAAAAGAGAAAAATCGGCCTCACCTTTAAAGAAGATGTGGTTCACCAGGACCATGGCTGCCTGAGAGTCAAGGTCTTGGATTACGTCCACCACCTTGCCCTTGGTCTCCTTTTCCACATAACGGTTGATCCGGGCCTGAGCGCTGACAGTGTTTGAGAAGTCTTCAGAAAAGACCTTTGTTCCATAAAGCCTTTTGACCTTGTCCAGAAAACTAACCTGCAGCTGCAGCTCCTTCCTGATGAAGAGGACACTGCCCATGCGCAAGTCCCGATCTCTGTGGCGTGCGTTCAGCGAGCGGCCCAGTTGCTCGAAGCCCAGGTGGATGGTAGGCTCCAGCGTGTGTGTGAAGTTGAAGCCAAGGCTCCTGAGGATTTGCGTCTTGGTGGCCGAGCGGGCCCCCACGGACAGCATGGCTAGGGAAGTAGAGATACTCACAGGAGAAAAAAGGACATTCTGACCTGGGCTATCCTGAACCAGCCTCTGGTACAGGAAGAAGGCGAACCTGGTGTTGCTGGGAGACACCTGGAAGGCTGGGTTGTTCTTCGTAATGGGAGGGTGGAAGGACTCTCTGATGAAAGGATTGGATGCCAACTTGCAGAAGATTGGAGCACAAAAGCCAACCAATAGGAGAGCTCGGTAAATGGAAGGGCCCATTTGGAAGGAAGGAAGTCTGTAAAACAGAAGGGACCCATTGTGAGGAGGTGAGCTGAGGGCCCAGGTGGGGACCTCCCTCTCCATTCGAGCCTCACCGAAATCCTGCCAAGTCAGAGCCGTGTTATGTTCTGATCCTACAGAGGGCAATAAAGCCTCGTGAGGGTGTGGCTGTGTAAGTTGGCACAGTCATAGGTGCCGCTGTATAGTAGCTGGGATGCCAGTCAGGGTTCCAGCCCAACGTTTTACTATTTCCGATTCCTCCGTTGACTCCTTAAACCACGGGGAAAGTGAAAGAGTGTTGCTTTGCAAACACGAAGGCCCAAATCTCCCACTCTCAAATTCAGAAGTGACTCCCAACCCTTTCAGAGACGCCTCTAAATATTTCTGTGTGGATGGGGTCATCGCCTCCCCACTCCATCTGTCCCCAGCCACACGTTTTTTCCATTGTATACACATCTCTGAAAACACGTACATAGGAGCCTGGAGCTGTAGTTCAGTTGGTAGAACTTTCACTAGTGTGTGCTAAGCCTTGGGGTTCCATATCGCCACAAAACTAGGTGGCAAACACCTGCAACCCAGACACTACTGGGAGGCAGCAGCAGGAAGATTAGAAATTCAAGCGTATCCTCTACTACATAGGGGTTCGAGTCCAGCCTAGACTACATGAGACTGTACCCACACAAGACAGAAAACCAGCTTGTAGTTCCAGAATTCAGGAGGTAGAAGCAGAAGCAGGCAGATCTCTGAGAGGCTGAGGCCAACCTGGTCTACACAGCAAGATCCAGGCCAGTCAAGGCTACATAGTGAGACTCTTGTCTAAAAGAGAGGCAGGCAGATATTACAGGGTATGCCTGGGACCTCAGTACTGAGGTGGGGGTAGCTAAGGTGGAAAGCTTGCCATGAACTCCAGGCCAGCCTGAGATACATAGCCAGATTCTGTCTCAAGGTAAGCAAGGGGAGGGAAGAAAAAAAGAGAGCAGAGAGGAAGGAATGGAAGGAAAGGGGACCGCAGAACAGACAGCTGTTCTTAGAACCATGAGCTCCTTGGCGGGTTTTGAGCATCTGGATCCAGCGGGGCTGCCCACTTCCTTAAGCCTCAACTAGAAAGACCTTGGAACGGGAAGAGTCAGGATCAGAGTGTCAAAGTGAATTGTTTGGCCTAAATGTTTTTCCGTACAGGGTGATCTGTAACCCAACTTGCTATGTACACAGACCGAAATCTATCAGCGTTAACAAACAGGAGTGCTAGCCAACCATAGATGGCCAACCTTTCAAAACAGGGTCAGAGAAGGTGGTCACAGCCAGTTAGGCTGTCCCCGGCTCACTTGTATTTTCTACAGGTCACCTGCTGTCACTGTGAATTAAACATGTCCATGTGGAACTTTAACTTATTTTATTGTTTTCTTTCTGGCTCTCCCAGTGTAGCCCAGCCCGGCATGAACACGTGATCTTCCTGACTCCTCCTCCCAAGTGCTGAGAGAACAGGTAGCTACCTCCATGACTGGTAGCTGGAGACCTCTGAATGGCTTCTGGTCTAGCACTGCTGCCTGATTCTGTCATTAGAAATAAAGCCAATTGAGACCTGCAAAACCAGGGCTTGGGGAGGTAACTCGTCAGTAAAGAGTTTGCCTTGCAAACCTGAGGACCCGAGTTCAATCCCCAGAACCTGGAGAGGCAGAGACCCACAGAATCCTGGGGCTTGCTGGCCAGCCATCCTACTGGACTTTCCACCAGCAACAGATGCTGCCTCAAAAACAAGGTGAAAGGCACCATTCATGAGGTGATCCCAGAGAGTGCCCTCCAATATGAATAGGAACATATACACATATACACACGCACACACACAAGATATACAAAACTGGATCTGTTGTCATCTTCTCTTTCAAGACCACGTGGTTCAGTGGCAGTAAGAGACCCCAGCAGAACAGGGCTGGGTCTGCTACACCAGCTCTGAGATTCATCACAGGCAAGGAACCTGTCCTAACCCCAGACCTCAGTTTTGTTTTTGTAAATAAGAGTCAACCTTACAGGGTTGACCAATTGACAGCTGCACAGTAGGTGCTCAATAAGTGACTTTCACCATTATTACCACATTAACTGACTTTGACAGTTGCACTTAGGGCAATTTTGTGCAGCGCTCATTCTAGAATACCCAGTTCCCAAACCACCCGCATGCAAAAACAAACAAACAAACAAACAAACAAAACAAAAAACAAAAAACAAAACAAAACAAAAAAAACCATCACCAATAAGATTTCTGCTGTAAGACACTTTTATGGAGGTGCTCTGGCCCTGGGGCTCGCCTCTGAGATTCTGTGAAGGATGAACACAGTGGACTAAAAGGCAGTGTGGGACCTGGGCCAGGTCAGAGGGGGAAAAGATAAAAGCCACGTTCCCGCAAGTCAGAAGCTTTGAAGTCCTTTCTAGAACACTCTCCTTATTTTTGAACCTCCTCTCTATATTAGACAGCCTTCCCTACATCACCCCATTACAAGTCCCCTACCCTCTGTCAAAGTTTGCTTCTGGTCACTTACTGCCACTTACTCTTGTCATGAGGACACCTGACAACTGAGGACTGAGAAGGAAAGACTTCGCTCACAAAACAAGATTTAGCCAACAACTGAAACAATTATTTAATCAGATGTGGGGAAGGGAGAAGACAGGAGGCCCTTTGTCCAGAGCCACAGGTTACTTGTCTGGGTCATACGTGGCCTCACAGGATGGTCGAATGCTTCCCACAGCATCCGGTGTGATTAAACTTAGGAGGGGCTGCATGGAGAAGCCTAATAGCAACCTTTACTTCAGCTTGTAGCCTTGTGTGTGCCTGCTGAGAAGTAGGGCTATCTCTGGAAGGACACTCACAATCCTCACTTCCTGACTTCTTGTCAGTCTGCTCTATGCTGACCCCAAGATGACCACACAGAGCTCTGTCTCTCCTTTCTCCAAGAGTCCAAGAGACCGCATTACGGGGTGCCAGCCAAGCTGCAGATGGAACTCTACCATGCCCTCTTTTCTCTCTTCCCCCTCCTTCTCCCCTGCATTGCCCTGAAGGCCCTGGACTCATCTCCTTCTCCCCCTCCTCCTCCCCCTCCCTCTCCCCCTCCTCTCTTTCCTTATCTTTCTCTGTCCCTTTCCCTTCTCTCTCCCTCTCCTTCTCCCTCTCTCCTCCCTCTCCCCTTCCCCTCCCTCTCTCCCTCCTCCTTTCCTTATCTCTCTCTCCTTCTCTGTCCCTCTCCCCCTCTCCTTCCCTCTCCTTCTCCCTCTCTCCTCCCTCTCCCCCTCCCTTTCCCTCTCCCATCTCTCTGACTGTGTATCCTTCAGTGGAACATTTCCCAGAATCCCCACCATCTCTGCCTTCACAGCCTCTTGGGAGTACAGACAAACGCCCTCCAAGGGTTGACCTCCTCTGCTACCTTCAGCCCTGATGATGCTCAGTGCTGTGTCTATCTGTTTGCCTGTACTAGACAGCAATAGCCATCTACTGTGAGTTACCACCCACCCATCTCCCCACTCCCTTGCCTGATTCACCTCCTCCTCATCTAACACCAAGGGTAGCTCTAATGGAAAGTGAGATGATGTCTGCATAGCGCTCAACCAATGTGTATGGTGCACAATGGGCAGGTGCTTGAATCAGCTTCTTCTTGCTTTGTGCTTGGAAGGAAGAAGGTGCAGAATGTCCCTCACTATTCATAACCAGTGGAGAAGAAATGAAGCTAAAGAGAATATTGCCTGGATATATAGGATGAGGTTTCGAGGTCCCCTGCATTTCGGCAAGGCTGCATCATGTCAGAGGTCAGAGAAAGGGAGTCCCATAGGGGTCCTTCTTGAAAAGGTGGCGGTTCCTCAAGCACCCTCTACCCAGGCATCATAGTCTCTGAAAACAGTTCTAGCCAGAACTCACTCTGCCAGCTTTCAACTCCAGCCTTATTTCCTCCCCAGCCAGCTTTCCAGAAGACAGCTCTGGTACTCCCATGGCTGTCTCAACTCTTGCCTCTCTCCTAGCCCTGCCAAGCCCACTGCCCTGTTGTGCCTCCAGTGTATGTGCACATCCTGCCAGTGGGCTCCACCTGTTGAGGTGACAGGGACCCCATCTTTCCTGGGCTTGTCCCATCTAGGCCTATCCCTCCCATTAGCCTGGCTTTTATCCCACCCTCTATTGTCTCTCAGAGCTATTATCCAAATGCCTGCCACCCCTGTCACTCACCACACTCCAGGCAGGGCCAGCACGTCACTCCCAGTTCCTCACAGCCTTCTTGGAGCTCAGAAGAGACACTCAAGCTCCTGTCATGCAATTCTCTTTTCCCACTGTGCCCAGTCTAGCCTGCAGGGCCCAGCTATTCTGTCATCCTATAGTTTACCACAATTCCCAGATTCAGGTGCTTCCAGACCCAGCCCGCATATAGAGTATTCCATCCAACACATACCTTTCCCCACCTGGTGCCCCAGCTTTTGTAAGGTATCCTAGCCTGGTGGCTCTTGGGCTTGCAGAGCCCATTCATGTACCTCTTCTTTGCCCAGTGTACCTGGGGAAGCTGGCTCCACTGCCACTGCTGGCCAACGTACTTTCCTACTGACTGCAGGAAGACATCTTTCCAATGGGCACGCACCTAGACACAGGACACATGTAGCCACTACACACACACACATACCCACACACACATACACACACACACACTTGAAAATATACATGATCACCCTCAGTCAGCCATCTTTCCTACCTCGCATCAAAGACTGACCCTCAGCCAATGAGCTTCTTCAGCCTCCTGTGGGAGTGGATACTTTTGCCTTCATCTCCACTCCTCCAACGGCTACTCTCTTTGTCGCCATCCCGGAAAACCCAACTCCATCTTCTGTACCTGCCTCCTTCTCCCCACCATCCTTTAAACAAGCTCCTACAGCCACAAGAAAGAACCCACAACCATAACCAACCTTTCTCCTTTCATCTGTTTTTGGTGCCATCTTGTCCATCCTCAAGTGTCCCTGACCCTGCACCCTCATTTTTAACTCATAGTCTGCCTTCTATAGCCACAGAAACCAGACCCAGATTTACAGCCAGTGACTGTGTCTGAGTGTTCACCTTACCTGCTTTCCCAGTAGGACAACAAAGGCGACCTCAGCTCCTGCTCCAGCCAGCCCTTAGGCAGCTGGATTTTGTGCAAACATCTGCTCCTCCTCCTCTTTCTCCTCCTCCTCTTCACGGGGTCCAGTCCTCCTGTGATCCTTATAAGCCAGCAGGCTTCATCTGCTGGCTGGCAGCTCTCACCTCTTCCTCACAGCTCTCACCACACCCACAGCTTCCTTGTGAAGAGATGCAAATGACAGAACACTTTTCATCTCTAGCCAGGTCCCTTCCCTCTGAACTCTTACATGGCTAACTGCCTCCCTGCCAGCTCCTCCTGATGCTACAAGCCAGTTCCAGCACAGTAGACCAAACAGGAATCAACTTTGCCAATCTGCTTCCTGATGAGAGTCACAGGCGAACATCAGCATCTGCATCAGTGGTACCCCATCTACCAGGCTACCTGAGCCTCGGAACCATCCTTGCACTACCACTACCTCTTCCTCATTTCAAATGTCATCCATCACCAGTCTTGTCAATACACCTCAAGTTAAGAGGCCAAGAATGAGGAAGCGTCTACGTACAGTTGACTCTCAGGGAGCCTGGTGGATGGTGGTGGCACTGATGCAGCCGCAGGTAAAGATTTTGCTGTAACTTTTGTTGAGCTATGCTGGCTCCCAAAAAAGTCTCACCTCCCCCGCAATGCTGGGAGACCTGTCACTCAGCTAGCACAACAGGGCCTCTTCCACACCATCACATATCCAAAGAGCCCCTCAATCTTGACTCCTTAAATGCTATTCTGTCCCATTTTAGGATAATCACTTTGATTTTGCTTGGACCCTATTCCTGGAGTATCTTTCTTCCAATTTTCCTTCCAATGAACACATTCTTGGTTTAGATCCCAAGTCACACCATCACCTCACGGAAGCTGTCTTTGATGACCCATGTGAGAAAAATGGCTCCCGGTAGGTGTTTCCGTGCCACCGTCGGCCTGTTGGCAAAACAATTGCTACTGTTGTGATTTCACATCTATGTGGTATTGAACGCTGCATGATTCAGGGCTCTTGACTGTCTTGTCCTCCCTGCAGACCCACTGTTTGGCCAACACTTAATGTGTTCTGTGAGTGCCTGCTGAACGGGTGACTGAGCTAAAATTAAACTCAATGAGCAGCTTGCCTGTGAGGAGTGGTGCTGACTGGAAATGGGCGGGAAGAACTCCAAGTCAGGGTGATGAAAACTCTTTGGCTCCATCAAAGCTCCAGTGTCTCAGTGGTTCAATACATTTTTACTTCTTTGTGTGGTGGGGAGGGACTAGGGGGATTTGTTTATACCAGTTCATAAGTCCAATCTTAGTCCCTCCCCACCACACAAAGAAGTAAAAATGTATTGAACCACTGAGACACTGGAGAAAAATCACATATTCAATTTAAGACCATTCAAAGAGGAGACCCATGGGAAGCTGAGAGATGTCACATTTTGTCATTGGAACTGAGTTAATTTTGGTTTAGAATCATACTAGACTAATCTCAGAGCTCAAAACAGGCATTGCTGGGGCCAAGCAGCTCTTTTAAATACCTTAGTTGTGCTTAAAAGTGAGATCAGCAGACTGCAAAGGAAGATCACAAAATCTAGACAGCAAAATAATGCTATAATGTCTAATGTCCAACTCCAAATTTCTATACACTCAAAGAACAATGTTGCATAAAATAAAGACTGCTTTGGAGGAAATATGAAAATCACTTATTCTTAGCTATGGCCAGAAAAGACAGATGCAAGTGGCCTCGAATGACACACTCTACCATGGAAACGCTTACATGTTACTGTTACAGCAAAAGAAAGAAACAAATCAGTTCACATGCTTCGTGGGAGCTTCCACTGTCTGTAAGGTGGGGAACTCTCTTTTACAAGATTCAGGTATTTGCCACAGTCTTATTTTGAGCTTGGTGGAGGGCTGAGGTCTAGCAAGCATAGCCGAGTGGCTAGCAGGATGCAGTGGCTAGCAATAATCACCCATTAAAAGGGACCGGAGGTAGCTGGAGATAGCCTTGGCTCTTGAGCCACAGCATTCCATTTCTCCACAGTCAAAATGTTCTAGTCACCTCAGGTCAAGCCCTTGAATATGCTGTGCTTCTCCACAGACCTCTGGTTCACAATGGGGAAGTGTTCAATGGCTGCGAAAGAAAAATGAGCTAACAGGAAGAGAGCCAGTCGTGATCGATAGTAAGGCATTCACAGACAGGATTTTAAGCAGTCTGTTAAAGTATACTTTAATTTTTTTTCCCCTTAAAAATAGATTGCTTTAACAATCCATTTTGACTATAGTCTCCTCTCCTCCAACTCATCCCATATATTCTCCTAATCACCCAAATTCTCACCCTTTTTTCCTCTACCATTAGCAAACAAACAGGCATCTTCAAAAATTGATAAAAAGTGAAAATAAGATTAAAAAAAACTAGAACAGAACAAAACAAACAGAAAAGAGCCAAAGGAAACATAAGAAACACAAACAGATGGAGAGACACACATTAACACACAGAGAAATCCCATAAAGAAACAACATTAGAAAACATGGTATATAAATAAAAGATCTGTAAGGGAGCAGAGAGCCAAGAGAAAGCATTATAAGACCAAACTACAACAGCAAAACCAATAGCCAACCAACCTACCAATCCCCTTCCTCCCCAAGGGCTTAGAAATACATTGTTGAGTTCATTTTGTGTTGGCCAATAATTGCTGGGCATGGTGGCTGCCCATAAGTGTGGTCTGTATACCAGTGAGACTCCATTGGAGACAATTAATTTTTCCTTTGCCAGTTCATTGTCAATTGGAAAGAGCTTCTGAGTTAGGAATGGGAGCTGTGTCTACTTTTTCAGTTCTGGGAGCCTGTCTGGCTCAGGCCTGTGCATGCTGTGACAGTCTCTGTGAGTCATAGGTGTACCAGTGCTGTTGTGGCTCACAGACCTTGTTTCCCTAGTGCCTTTCACCCTCATTGGCTCCTACATTCATTCCTTCCTCTTCTGCAGAGTTCCCTGAGCCCCCAAGGGGAGGGATTTGATAAAGACATCATATTTAGGACCGAGTGTTGCAAAGTCTTTTACTCTCTGTATTTGTGCTTGCCTACTGTACGTGGAGGCTTCTCTGATGATGGCTGAACAAGACACTGATCTACGAGGATAGCAGAATAACATTAGGAGTCATTTCATTTGGATGTTCATTTAGCATAACAGGAGTATTTGCTTTTCCCATAGGTCCATGTTCCATCTAGTCTTAGCTCTTGGCTACCTGAGTAGTGTTAGGTATGGGTTACGTCTTCTGGAGGGGGCCTTAAATCCAATCAGATATTGCGTGGCTACTCCCATAACTTTTGTGCCACTATTGTACCAGCGTATCTTGCAGAGTGGCCACCATTATAGATTAAAGGGTCTGTAGCTGGGTTGGTGCTTACCTTTCTCCTCTGCTAGTACCTTCTGGTACCATGAGCACGAATCAATAGGGATGAAGTCTCTAGGTAAGCACTGCCTCAACATCTTCATGTTCCGTGAGTTATGTAGGCGTTGTCTTTAGCAAAAGAGCTTTGCCAACAGTTTGTGGAGAGTGACCCAAAGCCTTCACAATAGCCTTGGTTGCTTGGAGGTTTCCATGTGGCCCCTTTGGCTAACAACTCAATTAGAGGTAATCCATTCCTGGAGGTTTCATTTGGTGACAAGAGATGCCTTGTTGGGCCTTTGTTTCCCCTGCTACTTGATGATTCCTTTTAGATTCCTGTCTTATATGTGTGCACGCACATGCGTGTGCATACACACACACACATTTTAAGAAACTTCGACTGTAGCAGGTGTCCATATGATCCCTCCAATGGCCCTTTGTTTTACCTGTTCCTACCTTATTCCCCTCTTTGCTCCTCTTATTCATTTCATCCTCTTACTTCACTCTCTACCCATCACCTTCACTTCTGTCTGTCCATAATTATATAGTCTGTTTATCCTTACTTAGGAAGTCCCTTCCTCTTCCCCCTGGTCCCTTACTCCATTACATAATCTCCGTGGTTGCAGAAATTATACTCTGGTTATCAAAACTTTAATGTCCACGTATAGGTGAATACATACCATATTACTAGTCTATTGGGGTCTGGGTTACTTCACTCAGGCTGAATTTTTCTCTAGCTCCATTCACTGTTAACATATACTTAAACAAGGAATATGTTACTATAACATGAGAGAAAATGTAAAACAAAATCCCCTTGAACCTCTTAAGAGGATAAATCTGATATCTGAGAACAGAAATGTATAGTGTGGACCTAAAACAGTAGGAGAAAAGATGAAGGAGTTTGGAAACATGTAACTAGATGGGCTGGAGAAACGGCCCAACAGTTAAGAGCACTGGCTATTCTTGCAAAGGGCCAGAGTTCAGTTTCCAGCAGTACAGGGCAGCTCATAGCAGTCCGTAACTCCAGCTCCAGAGAATTTGATGTCCTCTTCTGGCCTTCTTGGAAGAGACACACATGGGCACAAATACCCAGGGAGACATACACATATACACTTAAGTAAAAATAAAATGAAACTTTTCTTTTTTTTTACTTTATTTTTTTTTCTTTTTTATTTATTTTTAATTAATTTATTCTTGTTACATCTCTATGGTTATCCCATCCCTTGTATCCTCCCATTCTCCCCTCCCTCCCATTTTCCCCTTATTCCCCTCCCCTATGACTGTTCCTCAGAGGGATTACCTCCCTCTGTATATGCTCATAGGGTATCAAGTCTCTTCTCGAAAGACAGAAAACACACCAGCAGGTCCAGACCAAAGTGAAGAACAGCTAGCTAGCTAAACAAACAAACAATCCAAGTGCCATGGTGATCTTATCAGAAAATAGGAATTGCTAACGTGTGTGATTGGAATCCTGGGCATGAAAGGGGAGAGGACACAGAGAATAGAAAAATGGATGAAGGAATCTGTATGGTTCGGTAGAAATCTGTATGCTTTGGTGACCCATGCTTTTAAAAAATACAGTAAGTGGAATCAATACAAAGCAGGCAACTGCATCATTTCTGTCTTACTCTGTGTGACTGCCCATGACTCTCTGATTAGACCACTCTTTCCCTCCCCTCCCCTCCCCTGACAGCCTTTCCATTCACTAGCTACAACTCAGGCTCTCCCACAACAGTCTTTCTGAGTCATACAGTCTGCCCCTCCCCTATCAACACCCAAAGCAAACCTTGGCTTTTCGCTTCCTTATATGTCTGTCTTCCTGGCTATAATGTCTAGACATTGTGTGGGTTTCCCCAAAGCAAAGCTGTAATTAACATATTCTAGAGAAGAAGGTGAGAGAAGAAGATGAATCAAAGAGATATGACGGTGTGGATGGAATAGGAGGGTCGGGGGAGAGATGATGGGAACCCTGCTGGTCAACCCTGGGTGACCGCACCCAGTGACTTCTGTCCAGTCTTACAACTGATGTGTGACAGGAAAGCAACTTGAAGGGTTCAGGATTTCCCAAGTTTGGCTAATCATGGTTCTGATCAGGATGCAAGTCCCCAGGCCCCACCCAGAAGCCCAGAATCAGTTTCCTAGGAAAGACCTGAGAGTCATGAGGGAAGGTGCCTCCCAACATGCTCACCCCTACCCCAGCTTCAGTCCTTGCTTGACCCAGAAAGAAGTTCGTCCAAGCTCATCTCCAGTACTGAGGTATCAGGTCTTGGGGTCTCGGGGCCACTTATAAAACAAAGCCTTACCTCTTCCACAATTCCTAAACCTAATCACAGTATAGAAGTGAAGGAAAAAGGGCAGGCTCTCACAGGCCTGCCCCAGGGTCATCACCATGATTTGTTCCTAGCGCAGCTTCCTCCATGGGATGTGGAGGGAGCAGGTATCTAGAGTCGTCTGTTCTGAACTACTGAATCTGTTATGTTCCTTATATTCTTTGATGTGTCTACTTCATTTCTGGTTTTATAAAGATGCTTGTTCACTTGGATTTTTGAGGTAGGCTATTGCTAATGTAGTCCAGGCCAGCCTTGAACTAGAGACCCTCCCAACCACACAAATACTGGGATTATAACCATAAACTGACATGCCTGGTTCATATCTCTTTTAAAACATGGCTGTAACAGCCAGCCACGGTGGTGCACACCTTTAATCCCAGCATTCACGAGGCTGAGACAGGTGGACTTCTCTAAGTTCCGGGCCAGCCTGGTCTAAATAACAAGTTTCAGGACAGTCAGGGCCGCATAATAGAGATACCCTGTCTCAAAGAATACAAAACGAACATAGAAAAGTAAACAAGTAATCAAATATGCCTATGGGCCGGTGACATGACAGGTAGGGATGCTAGCTGGCAAGCTTGGTGACCTATAGTCAATCCCTGGGGCCTATATGGTAGGAGAGAATTGATTCCTGCAAATTGTCTTCATAATTCAACATATGCATTATGGCATATGTGTGCCCAACACACATACATACATACACACACACACACACACACACACACGCATACGCCCACACACATACATGAATGAATAAACACAGTAGAAATTGTTGTTTGCCTACGTTTTTATACACTTCTGCTTAATGGCTGTCTATTTCACCTCTCTTTTCCTACAATAGGGAAGCAGATTGATACCTCAAGACTGAACCTGAACACCATACAGCTAGAAGCCTCAGGTCTCATGGTCAGAAGCCTATGCAGTTAGGCCACTGCCCCCACTGTGGAGCTGCCCAGTAGGAGGTGCTCCTGTAGCTTCTAGTGATCTCTTACTCCAATGTGGGTCATTCCTTAGCCTTCCCAGCAGCCATCTCACTTCTAGCAATTGGTGAGAAACTGAGGATGAGATGAAGATGAGTTTTGGTCTCCACAGCCCCCCCCCCCCCCGCCAGGTCCCGAGGAATTTTCTCTGTTGTCTTTCCTACGTGGTGGAATACAGGAGATTTCTGTCCTGAGATAACCTTCATCCTGAAGGGGCCCCACAGGCTTTGTACAGGACTCCCTGCAAACAAAACAACCAGCTCTCTCTGTGTCAGGGCAAGAGACCTTGGAACAGTCCTGTTGGTCACTGAAACTAAGCAGATGTTGCATGGATAGGGGACTGGGATGTCACTTGGTTCCTCATAAAGGCCCCTGATGGTAGACTCTGAGATCTCCACCTCTCAGACCCAGGATGTCGCATGTCTTGTGGAGCGTCCCTAGCAGATGACCCATCTGTGAGTTCAACTTTATTCCACGTGGCTCTGGGGCATCCCAGCCACCTTCAGGACCCAGAGACACCCTTGTGGTGTCACCCATTATAAAACACACTGGATGGGATCCTGGAGCAGAAAGAAGAGTGTTAATGATGAAATTGGTGAAATTCAAATAATGGTCACAATTCACTTAGTGATGTAGTATCAGTGTTATCAGTGTTTAGTGCTTTGTTGTGACTAGTGTCCCACAGTTATGGAATATGATGGCATCAGAGGAAGCTACTGGAAACCACATCTTAGGTCATCACTTTCTGTATACCCAAAACTTATATCCAAGGAAGCAGCTCAGTAGGAGAGTACTTGCTGGGTTCAATCCCTAGTACTGCCAAAGATTAAATATAAAAATAAAAGTTAATCAAATGAAGCTGAACAGTAAGGCACATAAGTGAAAAAATGTTTCCACCTTGGCCAAAGGCCCAAGCATAGGGCCCATCTTTGACCTCCAGATCTAAGAATCTGCTGTTGTTTCTGTCAGCTCGTGTAAGTAGGGAGCCTGTTGCCTACACATAGCCCTAACAGGCTCTTCCAGGTAGCAAATCCCTAAATGGATGAGGGCTACAGGCAGGATAGGCTACCACAATCCTTGACAAACTAACCAGGCCTGTTGTTCTTCTAGACATGTCCTTGAGACTCTCCAGACACCTACCTCAGCTAGAAATACAAGCAAACACGGTGTCTCTTAGTGTAGTTTGGTGACACCACCTGACCTCTGCAAGACATGTCTCCCTCCTTAGTCCCCTCACAGGGATCTTTACAAGAACTGGATCTGTTCTCCCTGGGCAGGCTGAGGCTTTGCCTTTCAGACTCTACTAGCCTGTAATGCCTGCCAGGCTAAGGGATGTTCCCACTCTGCACTCCCCCCCCACCTCTATCCTCACCCCTCTCCCTCCCCTTAAATTCCAACATTTTCTGCCTATGGAGCTCTATGGTAAAGTCCTGTGTTCTCTGTGATGCCCTCAATCATGAAGGCTCAACTTAGGGCCATCCTGGACTTATTAACTTCCCAAGAGCTTTCCCAGGCTAGACCCAAAGTGCTGACTCATTTGGGTGAGATTTAATCTGCATATGTTCTGTGGTCACTCTGTAACTCTCCTGGCATAAATGAAGGTATTCTATGCAGATTCCTAGCCCCCCTTTCCTTTGTCCTTTCAGACTATTGAAGCAGTGGATCCCAAGCCATTGCAGATCCCCAGGAATTGGGAGAAGGAAAAGGCTGAAGCCTGGTACCCAGTGGAGGAGGGGCTTGTCTCCTAGCAAAGTGATTTGACAGTTCTGAAAAACTTGTCAGAGCATGTCACAGGACAGACTGGAAGCCTATGAGGGTCAGTGATGGGCAGGGCCACAACTGCCCCAGGACTGCACAGCTACACACACCTCTGGTGTATATTTGAGCCGGAGCTTCCTGTCAGAACCCCAAAGAATGGACTTGGGAGAAGTCACTAGATCGCTCTGTCACTCTTCCCATTGTGGCCACATTGACTAAATCTTCTTTTTCTGCTTTTCATCATTGTTTATTTAATTGGCCGACTGAGGATGGGCGGCTGAATTTAACTTCTTACCCAGGCTCTGACCCTAGTTCTGCTAACAAGTTCACTAGGTTCGCAAATGACCTATTGGTTTTTAGAAGGAATTAGGAAGCAGCGATTGATAAAGGAAGCAGGTTACTTTCCAGTTTGGCTGAACAGAAAGAGAGACTTTTCCACTTCTCTCCACTCTCAGGAGCAGAGGTACAGTTTTATAGAAAACAACAAGACAAAAGCCAGGGCATACAGGGGTGTTAATTTAGTTGTGAGTAAAGTATGAACACCCTCCCCTACCTGTAGTGGCTCAGGCTCAGCCTTTCTCTGCTCCAGCATAGGGTCCTGGAGAAGCTGTAATTCCTAGCATGTGCGTTGTCTAGTGTGATGGCCCACCACTGGGACACACATGTCTTCCTTCCTCCCAGAGCTGGGCTTACACTGTCACTGTAAGGTGTAATTACTTTCTGCCTGCGGTAAGTTAACTTAGTTTTCTATGTATAATTGTGAGGTTATGTTTTTCTGCTTTGCCAGCCCCAATTTTATTTTTCAATATAAACTGTTTAAAAGATAAAAGTTGACCAAATAATACAGTCAGTTCAATTTAGGATGCTTTGACCTCTGTGGGGTGGCAAAAAAAAAAAAAAAAAAAAAAAAAAAAAAAAAAAAAAAAAAGTCAAATTCCAACTCGTGTTCTTTTTCCTAGGTTCTTTTCCTAGGCTGGTCTGTGCCATGGTTCTCCATCACCTCTGCAAGGGTGGGAACAACCTACACTCTGTGGAGTGCTGGTTCCTGAGCTGTGGCTCTCAGATGACAAGATGTCAGATAGTTCCAACTTGAGGTGGGCTCACTGGTATGGGCTGAAGGCCATCATAAGTCAAAGAGTGCCCCTAACACAAATGAGGAGATGGTTCAGCCATAATTGTGTGTGTGTGTGTGTGTGTGTGTGTGTGTGTGTAGGTCAGAGATGAGTGAAAGTTGGGAAACAGAGTGTGAATGGAGGGCAGGCTTCCTGAACAACAAAAACCACTTCCTTTTGCATCCCTATGGTAAAAGCTGAGAAGCATTGTGGTGACTGGCAGGGCAGGGAGCTCTCTCCTTGGGCCTGACTAGGACATTAGGGGATAATTGGATTAAGAGCATGTGGTAACTTCCTCCCAGCTTGTGCCTGGGCTGGTTCCCCCACTTCTGGTTTTGCTGTCTTGGTTCATAGGAAGTGCCCATTTGGTGCCTGCTCATTCAATTTATGCATGGAAGAATGGCTGTTTTGTCAGCTGCGGAGTGGGGGAGGGGTGTCTTCTGATGCCAGCCCTGTGGGGGGAGGGGTGTCTTCTGGTGCCAGCCCTGTAGCTGTGCAAATGAAGAGTGGGAGCCCAGGCCCAAGCCACATAGAGAGTGTCTGGAAAAAAAGCAGGGCAGAACACTGGGACTTGCTCCTGGTGGCCTTCCCTGCCAACACGTCAGCCTGCCACTCCTGATGCATCTCATGGAAAGGACCTCAGCAAGAGGCAGGTGAAGCTGTGGTCTGAACTGGCACAGACAGGAAGTGAGATTCCTGACTTAACCCCTGTGTGTGCCTGAAGAGATGCTCAAAAGTTGTGCCAAGGCTTCCTGCACCCCAAGAAAGGCATGTTGGATCACACTAAAGGGGCTCCTCTCATGGAGATTTTGGTGTTAGGCATGTACATTCTAAGGATGCATCTTTGTCCACACCAGTAGTATGTAGGCATCACACCAGTGTGTGGGCAGCACCGAGGTCCAGCAGTGCAACAGACTTTCCAGTGAGCATCCCCTGCTCAGAGGGTTGGATCCTGACCCCCTCTACCACCACCATACACATATACCACCAATATCTCCAGCTAGCCACTGTTGCCTGCTCTGTAAAACATCTTCTTTATTGCATACCTTGCTTATTTTCTGCCTCTCCAAATAGTCTGAAGCCCTCATGAATGTGAAGATCTTTGTAAAGTTTGTTATCTGGTATAATTCAAGTCCCTAGATCAATCCATAACACAAAGTGGACAGGTAGATGGATGGACCAATGGGAGGACAAAGGGTAGGTAGATGGATGGACAGATGGATGAATGGATAAGTACTTCTACGGGTAGATTAGTCAATGGCTTGGGTAGGTGAATAGATGGAGTCAGTACAATGGATAGGTTCTTGAGTTCATAGATGGGTGGATGGATGGCTGGGTCAAAGGATAGATCAGTGAAATGAATAGGTAGATGGGCAAATAGATACCAAGATGAATGGGTAGGTAGATAGATAAGTGGATGGATGGATGAACAGAGAATGATAAATAGATGGGTCAGTAGGGTAGAGAGGTTGGTGAGTAGGTAAATGAATGGATGGATCAGAAGATGGGTGATTGGGTGGGCGGGAAGATGAATGGATGGATTGGTAAAGAGTGGACAGTAAGGATGCTCTAGCTGTGGGTCTTTGGGCAGGTTACATGGTTTTCTTGAGCTTGAGTTTCCTTATTGAATGGCTTCGCCATGGAGTGTGGTGAGTTTGAGGCACTATGAGCACACCCACATAGTCTAGGCTTTCATGAGTCACTAAGAGGTGTTAGTTACATCAGAGTCAATCCCACGGATGTGCTTGCTCATTCATTCATGAGGTCAGCAAGTCCACAACCAGGTGGGCTGGGAAACCCTGGAGATGGAGGAGCTGGCTTTTCCTGGAAAGATGAGTCAAGCTCTGCAAGGCAGTAGTGGGAGTGAGCAGCACCCAGGCAGGGTCCTATGTCTTGAGTAGACACAAAGAGGTAGGCCAGCAGCTTCGAAGAAGAAGTAGGCTGGTGACTTCCCCAGGGACAGACCTGCCATGACAGTAGCCCTTCTCTCCCAGAGAACAGGGAGACTGGGGGGTGGGGGCGGTGGCCAGCTGTGTGCAAAGGAGGAGTGGCTGCATGGAAGTCTCCTTTCAACACCACATACTGAGCACACACACTTTGTTGCATGTACTTAGTCTGGGCACATGAATGTAAGAACGTGTGGTCATCTGCTACAGTGTCACTCTTGGGGCCACAAGTTTGCTAGCATTGTTCTTCCGTGTGGGGAGCAAGGCTCTGCCTACTGTTCTAGCCTCATGGCCCAACTCTTCCTGCCTTATTTTATTGCTCTGGCCACTTGAATGCCATTTTAGTTCCCCATCGATGCTGCTTACTGCAAGGCCTTTGCATACGCTGTTCTTGACGCCTGAGTGGCTCCGTCTTCTCCAACCCTAACTTCTTCTGGGAAAAAATTTTAAATATGGTTTTTTATAGTGAAGAGTGAATTGTGGTTTGTGAAGGTCAGAAGCCACATTGAAAAATATTTAAAAATAAGTCACAATCATTTTTCAAAGTTAGACCTTACGTCCAATTTCTGTTTGGAAGACAAATTGACATTTTGTGTCTTATTAGCTACGCTGGGAAAATATAGTAGTTTTAACTTCTTTTCTTTCTTTTTTGAAATGGAATTCGCGTATGCAGGCCCTCTGCATGCTGGCCAAGCACTATCTCATTGGGCCCTATGATTGGAATTAGTAGCTGTAGTGGTGGTGGTCTCCAAATGTTATATCCCTGGGGAAACTTTTTCTGGGGTCCCCAAATAGGATCAGACTCTCCTGTGACACTCACCTAAGTGTCACCATCCGCCTTTCTTATGGTTCACGGAGACTGTAAACATGAGCTTAAAGTTGAATGAGGACAACAGATGAGGGTGGGTGGCTATTTTCTCGACTTGACAGGAACTCCGTGGGGCCCATGTGCCTCAGCCACACAGCATGCAGCTCTGTGAGCTCCTGCATGGCACTCACAGGAAGGCAGGGGAACCATTCAGACCCACAAGCCACTGATGAGCATGGAAGTGAGCCATTTCCTGGGAGGAAGGCTGCTTGGGTGATGCTGAAAAAGAGGCAGGAAGATCATGAAGAGGCTATAATGAGCTCAGCAGTAGAGGGAGAGTAGGAATTCCCTAGGGAGGAGGAGGAGGCATTCCCATGGGAGTGTTGCGGGGGGGGGGGGGGTGTTGATATTTAGATATGATATTCTCAGGAAGCCGCTGGTCATCTCCATGGTTGGAGGGGGTTATAGAAGAAGACAATCCCAGGTCCTACTGTAGAACTCCATGGGACCTATGCAGTCAATCTGCTGCCTAGAGGCATCTAGCATTATTCTGTTAGTACAGGCATTGGCCTTGGCTGCAGCCAGGACACCCAGCTAGTCAGTGGCTAAGTTAGAGGTGCTACAGCTCCAGCACCTTGACTTTCACAGCATGCTGTAGGAAAGAGCTCATTGTGAGCTCAGCCTGTCCACTGAATCGCCCCTTCCACCATCATGCGCATGCATGCTGCCCCCCCCTCCCCGCTCCCCCCGTCCCCCAGGAGCTGCTAACTCTACAACTTTCTGCTCACAGCCTTCAGTCCTCCTCAGACCTCTCCATAGCCCTAGTCCACGCGACAGGGGGCAGGATGGGGAAAGAGGGGCTTGCAGGCCTCTCATTGGCTGGCGCAGAGATGCAGAGCAGTACCACAGGAAGCTACCTCACCTCTCTAAGCCTCATTTCCTCATTTTGACGCCTATTGGGCTTTAGTGACCAAAACACGAAGGGCAGTGTTCAGAAAACTGCTATGTGAGAAGTGGCAACTAAGGCTTTAAAGGTACCAACACAGTCTGAATGCCCCTCCCCCAACACAGCCGGTTCAGGCCACTCATTGCCCAAGGAGAATAGCATCTCTGGTCAGCCCTACACCATTGGCCTAGCCCATGGTGCCCCCTAGTGGTCACAAGCAGACTCTGTAGGGCCAGTTTTCGGAGGCAGGTAGAGACCCTCATTTCCTGAAGATTCAATAGTAGAACCTGCCTTAGGAACCTCAGAATCTTCCTCTTCTGCCTGAAATAAATAAACAACGCTGGTAGTGGGTCACAGATTCTTCTAATGCTGGGCCACTTCCCCTGTGCTCCCGGAAGGCTGGCTGGGCTGGAAACCCCATCTACACGCTCTGGGAGGAAAGCCATTTAGCACATATGCCTGAGTTCCCAGCCTTGGATTTACAAGGGAGAACACATTCTGCTGGGGATTGGTGCCGATTTTGTCAAAGCTTCACCAAGGAATAGTGTAATCCTTACTTCAGAAAGGGGAGCAGGGGCTCCCTGACAAGACATGTGACTTTCCTAGTAACGCCTCCTGGGCCTCACATCTTCCACAGAGTGTGCATCCGAGAGAGCTACCAAACGAGTGAGGGGAGGCGGCGTTTATCAAATCACAAACACATCGGTCTGTTGGGGTGATGGAGGTGAGGGTATCCTAGGGGCACTGGTTGGCATTTAGTCCAGGAAAGCTCATCGCTAGGGAAGTGAGTACAGGTGGATACAGTGTGCAAAGCCCCGAGAGCCAGCTGGGCTGCTGGTTCAGGTAGCAGTGGGCCATTATGACTCTGGGGAGTAAGGTTCCAATGCACCCGAGGCTTCTCCTCCATGCCAAGCAGGTGAAATGCCTCCAGCTCTACGAAATGGGTGAGGTCTGAAGCCGATGGAAATTCCCCTTTATTTCCCACTGGGATCATAAATCCTCGCCAAGAAGATCATGGAAGGCATAAAACGCTCATAAATCATCATCAGGAAGGGCCTGTCTAGCTTCATCTTTCGTGGGGTCTCCATGGGCAGCGTCTGGGCTCCAGAGCCTGCAGCCCCTTCTGAGCCCTTCTCATCCATCTTCAGCTCAGCCTTGTGTACAGCCTGCAGAACCAAGACACAGTTAGTGGCTGCCGAGCCAGGGGTGCGGGGTGTGGGGAGTAGGGGTGGGGCTGGCTCTGCAGGGCCAAGGTTGGGAAGCCCAGACAGGGAGATAAGTTGGCCAGGCTTGCTCAGCTTAGTCGTGAGGATGATGCTACAGTGGAAGTGAGACAATATGGGGAGACTCAGTGAGGCTGACAATCTTCCCTGAATTTCAGGGGCTCCCCCAACAGTGAGATGGCAGAAAGGGGCTGCCAGTCTTAGCTCAGACTGGCAGGTAGTGAGCACCTGCCTCATCCTGCTCAGAGGACAAGATCCCTCCCACAATGCCCCACCACAGTTCCCTCTCTGAGCCCCCTCCCTTTACTACACTTAACACCAGCCAATTCCCTCACTTCCCACATTGGCCACACCCCTCCCTCAGATGGACACTCCCCTTAAGTGGAGGTTTGAATAAGAAATGTCCTCATAGGCTCCTGTGTTTGAGCACTTCTTCCTTAGCTTGTGGCGCTGTTAGGAGAGGTTTAGGAGGTGCAGCCTTGCTGGGAGAAACACGCCACCATGGGTGGGCTTTGAGAGTTTAAAGTCTCACCCCATTTCATGTCTTTACTCTGTACTTTCTGTCTGTAGATAAAATGCGACAAGCCAGCCACTGCTCTAGCAGCCTGCTGCCATGCCTTTCCTTTTAAGGACTGTCTCTCTGGAACCACAGACCAAACTAAATGCTTCTGTAAGTTGGTTTTGGCCATAGTGCTTTATTGCAGCAGCAGAACAGAACCTAATACACACCTTTTGTCTCTGTTTCTGGAATCTTGCCCTTCTATGCCTCTTTAACTCCAAAGCTGGGTTGCTAACTATATAAAATATATAGTTACATTTTCATTCATGATAAGCTATGATTATGTTTACTTTTGAATAGGCCCTATGCAATATTCTGGACATAATGGACATAATTGTGCTACAAAACAAGCATACATTATTTCTTTGAATTTTAAATTTAACTGAGAGTCTTAAACTGTGCCTGCTAAGTCTGAAGATGCTGTCCACCTGTTTCTCTTTTCCTGCCCTAAAAAGCAGGTAGCTACCTTTCTACAGACCACACAGCCTCTCTCTGCCTGTCTCCATGGTGCACTTTACTCCTTCCTTCTAGAAGGCTGTGAGACCTAGAGAGCAGGCTCAGGATAGATCCAGACTAGATCCAGCACTTGATCAATATGCAGTGCATTGAGCCAACTTTCAGTTAAAAAACTATGTGAGTGACAACTCTAGTTATAAGGACTGGAACCAGAGGCTCAGTGGTGGTTTGCCTGAGATCATAGGGCTGGCTGCTCTGACAGTGGCTCTGGTTAAGGACTCCGTAGTAGGAGGGGACAGTGGTCCAGCCAGGTGAGCTCACCTCTCCCACTTTCAGGCTGCGATGAGATGAGATCCTTTTGAGGTCACCATGCTCCTCAAAGATTTTGCTGATGCCGAGGTGGGAAAGAACCTTCTTCATGTTGTAAGTACCAGAGATGTGGAACCGGGGCACCCACACATCTACCACTCTGTGGAGTAGAGAGGGACACAGTGAAGAGAAAGACACTGACCATCCAGGGTGGGTTCCTGGAAAGATGGCGAATGAGACCTTTACCCTCTCAGCATTGAGGCTCATGGGTCTTTCTGTCCTTGGAATGAGAAAGGCTCAACTGTGGGATTTAAGACACCTCATACTATCTGGCTACACCCGGTTTCCTGCTCAGCCTACCCCCAGAGAACTCATCCACTGGGAACATGAAGAGGCACTATTTAGACCAAAGTAAAAAAAAAAATGTTTCAACATCATTCACTCTCTATATAGAATTTATGAGTAATAAATTTTAAACTTGAAAAAAAAAAGCCTCAGGCTGCCTCACGATGGATGGTCTCCAGTCCACTCATACAGTGAGGGTAGCCATGGAGCCTTGAAGCTTGTTGACGGAAAGGTAGCTATTCCAAAATCCCAGCAGCTGTGTGCCTCTCGAAGAGGAAGCTTTCTGTTTCTTCCAAGGAAAACCTGAGCTTTCGCTCTGGAACTCTGGGCACCAGGCTTCAAACTGTGTGAAGGCCCTGCCCTGAGTATGCAAGCCACGCTGGAGGTCCCTGGAGACTGAATTCTGGTATGTTCTACAGGCTGGAAAATCAGGGGTGTAGGTGGGAGGGGCTAGGCATGCATCTGTTTATGTGCTCCCTTCTCTTGGAAGTTAGGGTGGCCCTTCAGCCTCTCCTAGGCCTTCCATCTCATCTCCTCCTCTTCCTCCTCTGCCTCTCCATTGGCCAATAAAGGAAGCTGAAGATTTCTAGGCTCGACTCCCCATCTGCACTTCAAAATAACTTCACAACTACCTGTGAGCCAAAATGAGTTTGGGAAGTAAGGATATCAGCTCTTTGTGTGTGTTCTGATAAAAGGAAAAGCTCCCATTAGCAGTTGTGGACAAGTCCACTATCCTGAGGAGAGATGGGAGGTCTTCTATAGAAGAGATGGATGCTACTCTAGGCCCAGAAGGGGCTGGGTGACAAGACACAGCTCAGCTCAGGGAATCCACTTGTCCCTTTGATACCCAAGTGTCCATCCTTAATGTTTCCTTTCCTACAGCCTTGAAGCTGTTCCTTAAATGCCACCTCCTCTGTGATGCTCTCCCTGAGCACCACCATCCAGCAAGACTCCATCCTCAACCCTCCCATAGCTCCAGTGCATCAACCTCAAAGAGCCAGTGTCTCACCAACTCCTTGATTTGTTCCTAGTTTCCTGCCCACATTTACAGAGCCCCAAAGAAGGGCCGGGCCGTGCACTAAGGCTAGAAGAAACAAAGAGAGTGTGAGCAAGAGGGGAAGGAGCAAGAGTCTCTGTGGACCAGGCTCTGATATCACCTTTTTGAGAGCAGGCTTTTCCATTTGGCAAAGATGTCTGCCTGCAAGCCCTGCTCTACTTGCTCCAGTTTTCCCCTGTCAGGAAGGACGAAGGTGGCCGTGATGTTTCCTCGGTAGGGCATTTCCAGGATGGTGCAGGAGAGCTCCTTGTCGTAGGCCATGTCATACATGCCCCCTTTGAACATCATGGGCACCTTCACGGTCTTGCCTTCCTCTACAAAGAAATCTTCCTCTTTGGTTTGTTTTGGGTCAAATTCATGCTGCCACCTGCCTTAGGAGTAAAGACGGACAAAATGGCACAAGTGTCTGGAGGCAAAGGAGGGAGGCCCGTACCCAGCTGATCCCTGGCCGCCATCATCCACACAGATTCAGAGGGAAGAGATGCATGTCAGGGAAGGACTTATGGAGTCCATCTCCTCTATGCCTGGACCACCTCTGTGGGATGGGCACAGGCCCTGGGACCCGGTTAAGAAGAGCCTGGGACTAGTGTCGCAGGCCTGGGGTGGCACGATACATTACCCTAGGGCCAGCTGCCCCTGAAGCTGAGATGGCTTATATCTTAACAGAGGGCTGGATTGCAGTTCCTGAGGTTGTTTGATTTTGTGAGAGTGAAAATGCTTAACTCAGTATTCTGAAGCCACTCTCAGGTCACCATGACAAAACCTTAGGGACAGTATGCTGTGGGATCTTGCTGCAGAGCTCTGTCTGTATCTTCCATATCTATCTATCTATCTATCTATCTATCTATCTATCTATCTATCTATCTATGTATCTGTCTATTTTTATTTGTTTGTTTGTTTGTGTGTGTGTGTGTGTGTGTGTGTGTGTTGCAGACTCTTACTGACAGGCTAGACTGACTGTCCAGAGAGCTCCTGTCTCTGTCCCCTAACCCTGAGGGCTAGGGTTAGGGTTATAGGTGTGTATCAGCTTGCCTGGATCTTAGTATATATGCTGGGAATCTGAACTCAGGTCCTCGTGCTTGCAAAACAGGGCATTTCGCCACTGGAGCTGTCTCCTCACCCTCAGGATCCCTCTGTATTTACTAAGAGAGGGCCACATGACATTGCATATAAACTTATAGCTGCATCGTTTCTAACTCGCTGTTCTCAGAGCTTTGAGGGCCAGTTCCCTAAGTCCAAATCCTGGCATCATTTGTCTGAAAGGATGACCTTGAACAAGTGTCTTAATCTCCTTGGATCACAGTCCTTAATTGGTAGAGTGGGGATATTAGCAGGCGAGTCAAGGGGCTGCCTGCTCACTTAGCAGGATGAGGCTGCAGAGCTCGTCAGCTGTGCCTAGAGTGTGTGTTGAGTGAATGCCCGCCAGGGTCACATCAGCACTGTGGTGATTGCTGCCCCTAATGTAGACTCTTAGCTATCCCAAATTCCTCCTTATCCCTCTCTGGTTTGGGAAGACTGTGCTTTCAGGCTACCAAGGTCATCACTTTCCTTGCTCTCAGTAGTCACCAGTCTTCCCACAGAATGTGGAGTCCCTATTTGAGACCATGTTGGTGAGCCAAGGGATGCCTTTGCTGGAGATGAAGGATGTTAACCTTGGCTTTTCCTTTCTATTTTTCTTCCTTTTGTTCACATTTCCAAACCCTGTGTATCTATGTGCTGCGTGAGAACAGATGTTGGAAAGTATTCATCTATATTCGTTCTCAATCTTTCCTTTACCCTTAGCGAATTCCGAAGACTGATGAAGGAATGAGGGTACCAACCAAAATGGCCACCACCACTACCATCATCACCACTCTACCCTCCCCCAACCAGGGTGACTCCTCATTATGAAGCAGGATGCATAGCACTAGGCCCTGGAGAAGTGGCTTCCAGTTCTTAATTACTAGCTTTGGAACTTGGAGTAAATAATCTCTCTCTCTATTTCTCTAATTTCCACCCCCCCCTCTGATGAAGCAGAAACTCCAAATTCTAAGTCAAAGCAAATTAGGGAAATCAGGCACAAAGAGAGCACACTCGTGGAATAATCTAGACTTTGCAGTGCCCACTTCCCCATCATTTCCAGTCTGAGTCACCGAAACCCCTTGGTGGAGAGGGCAGAGTCCTTGCCTGTTCATGACATGATTCAGACTCACAGAGCAAGGGAAGTCCCTCTACTCTCCCCACACCAGTGTGCCCCTAGCCTTACCTCGAAAGTAAACATAGTTTGCAAGAAGCATCACCGTGCCTGGGTCGATGTTTTTCACCAGGTTGTTGATTCTGTTGTGGGTTTTCTGACTGATGTATCTGTTGATATCCCTCTGAGCGTTTTCAAAGTCCTGGAAGTTGGTCCTCACCAGGTCCGCATCATACACACTCTTAGTCAGTTGCAGGAACCTCTGCTGGGGCCTCAGCTTCTGGTCCATAAACAAGGCGTTGCCAAGGTCCATCTCTACGTCCTGCCTCTTCTGGTTGAACTTTTGAAGGATGTAGTGGAAGCCCATGTGCAGGTCCCTGTCCTCCATCTCCTTGAAGTTGAAACCTTCCTTGATTTCTTCCAGTGTGGAGTTCTGGGCCCCCAGAGACAGCATGGAGAAGGCAGTAGAGATGCTCAGCGGAGACAAGAAGATGTTCTGCCGAGGGGTGTTTCTGGCCAACTTCTGGAGCAGCTTGAAGCCAAATTGCATGTTGTGTCGAGCCAGCTCTCTGGCTTCCTTCTTGCCCCTCCACTTTTGGACCTTGCTTGGAGAGTCATACATTTCTAGTGCATCTCTAACCTGCAGGAGACCTTTCACAGCGAGGAGACCTGCCAGGAACAGGCCCAGGCCCAGCACGAGGTTCATTGTCCTTGTAGATTATCCTGTTGAGCAGTAGGCTTGAGGTTAATGTGAGGAGGAGAAGAGAAGCCCATTGGCTCCTGCCTTAGCCACCAGGGAGAGCGTGGGAGAAGACAGTGGCTGTGGGGTGCTGAGCGCCATTGCTGAGTGCTTTAAGATTCTTGATGGCATCTAATCTTTGTCATCTCCTCGGAGACGAGAAAGTATTGCACCCATACCCTGAGTGCGAGGCCTGAACATAGAACACCTTGCTTTAAATGTTTTTTTTTACATGTCTTTCTTTACTGTTCTGAGCACACATGCACATGAGAACACACACACACACACACACACACACGTGCGCACGCGCAGCACACACACACAGAGCACACATGTGAAGATCAAAGGACATTTTGAAGGCGTTAGTTCCCTTCTCCCATCATATGGTCCTGGGGCTTACACTCCAATCAAGCTTGATGGCAAGTGCCTTTGTTGCCTAAGTCCCCTTGTTAGCCCACTGCTCTTGCTTTTGAGCCCTTCTCTCTTTGTGTGTATAAATGTATATATGATGGACATGAACATGTGCACAGGTGTGTGTGTGTGTGTGTGTGTGTGTGTGTGTGTGTGTGTACCCACACATGTGGCTAGGAGAGGACAACCTGGGGTGTCAGTTTTTGTTGTCTACCTTGTCTGAGACCTCTTGCTCCTCATTGTTGCACAGAGCTTCTGGGCCTTCTCCCATCTCTGCCTGGCATTTTGCCATAGGACATGGAGATTAAAGACGTTTGCTACAGTTCCTGGCTTTATGTGGGTTCTGAGGATTCAATGCTTCCACAGCAAGTGCTTTACTCATAGACCCATCCACTCAGGCCCTCTTTATCTTAAGATAGAATTGTCTCAATGTCTTTGAAGACACTCTACTCTCCACAGTAACAATATATTGCAGTGTGGCATGTGACTGGGAACATGCCAGAACAATACTTCATGCTTTTGCTACAACTATTTCATGAGTGAGAGTGGAACTCGACTCAGGACAGTCAGTGACTTTCCTGGGGAGACACAGAGTCCCACAAAGAATGAGTGCTTTAATGACAAGGCCCCAAACCTGAACCTAGCCATGTCTCCCACAGGTAGATTGAGAGAACAGACACAGAGATGGAGAGATAAATGGAGAGTCACGTTTAATGCCATCTTGAGGCCCTGAATCAATCTTTACCGGGTACTCACATGCCTCCATTTTCCCAAACCAAGCCAATAGACTTCCATGTTAGGGTTGGCTGGCTTGAGCTCACTTTGGTTTTCTAGATAATTGTTAGAGATCAAGCTCTCTGTAGAGGACCCTCTGGCCTACATGACATGAGTACCTTCCAGAGAAGAACCTCATTCTTCAGTAGTGAATTTTTTGGGCTTGTCATATGTAAACAAAAGCAGACCTCTGTGTAGATGTCTGACTTGCCACAATGTTTTCCCATTAATAATCCATTTTCTGGAGTCCATGGCCCATGGGAAAAGGTAAACTACTTAATAGTAAATGCTCTCAGGACTCAGCTGGAAGCTGTCTTAGAGAAAGCCTATGGGTAAGCAAGGGAACCAGTATAAAAGGGGAGGGGACAGAAAAAGGATGTCAACCAGGTGCCAGCCAGCCTTGGCCTGGTCCCAAAGCAGGATCTTAAGAGGTTTTGACCCTTTGCACATAATTAGACAGTGAATGGCTGTGGTCTGTCCCTGGGATTCAGGATGTGACTTACAATGTCCTGAGACAATTGGCTCCTTTCAACCAGCAGAGATTTTTATAGTCAGGAAGAGGAATCAGGACCTGCATAATACCACTGGTCATCAACAGTGTCTGCTAGTGCCACTGGACATCAACAGTGTCTGCTAGTGCCACTGGTCATCAACAGGGTCTGATAGTGCCAACTGGTCAATAGGGTCTGAAGCAACTAGGTCCTAGGACCTGGTACCAGGTATGGGTCCAGGTGATTGAACAAATGACCAGATGCTGGCACAGCACATGTATGCAGAGTGCCATAGCCCCAGGTCTTCCTGTAGTCTGTGGATGTAGTACTGTGGATGTGATGGCCTGCAGCACATCTGAGAGGTCTTTGAAGAGTTTGTGGCACACACAGTACTGGGAAATTCTATGGGCTTTGTTATGTCTTAAATCTGGACTGCTCCCCTTGGGCTCCTGTTTTGAGTACTTGGTCCTTAGTTGGTTCCATATTTGGGAAGATTGTGAAACTCTGGACTTGATGTTGCTGCTAATGGGTGGACCTTCATGGCCATCTCTGCCCCTGATACAACACTATGCTTCCATCCATTCTTCCTTCCTTCCTTCCTTCCTTCTTCCTTTCTTTCTTTTCTTCCTTCTTCCCTCCTCTTCTCTTCTTCTTCCTTTCTCTCTCTCTCTCTGTCTCTCTCTGTCTCTCTCTCTGTGTCTCTCTCTCTGTCTCTCTGTCTCTGTCTCTGTCTCTCTCTCTGTCTCTGTCTCTGTCTCTGTCTCTCTCTCTCTCCCCTCTCTCTTTCTCTCTCTGGAGACAGGATTTCTCTGTGTATTTCTGGCTGTCCTGGAAGGCACCCTGTAAACAAGGCTTTTATAGAACTCAGAGATCCACTTACCTCTGCCTCCTGGGTGCTGGCATTAAGGTATGCACCACCACATCCACTTGCTCTCTGCTTTCTCATCCTACAATATCTTAGAAGTCTTCACTTCAGGCTTCCCCAACCATAAACTCCCCATACCTTTCCTCCCATGGTGGACTGGAAGTGTGAGTCAGAATAACCCTTTCCTTGGTGCAGGTATGTTGTGATAACAGCAAGAAGGATAATTATGGGTTATCTAAGCATCCATTCTTACTTTACTTGCCCACCCTTTATGGAGGACTTACATGGATCTCAGGGACCAGATTTCTGTCCAGTCTCTAATGGAGAGTCGGATGGAAGCAATCTTATCTTCCCTACTGTGTGCCTTGGGAGTCCTGACTCAGAGAAGGCAAGTACAGAGAGGGGCCCGTCCACTGCGGGTGAACCTCAGAGCTGTGTGTTGGCCTGTGTTGGTACGGTCCTGTTTCCCCTGGGTCCAGGTTTTTAAGACACTTTACATTCTCAGGAATCCCATTTGGTTATGATTAAAAATTATTTTGCTATTGTAAGGGTCTGGGTGGAAATAGATTATCGGAGAGAAACGATTTAGTCTGTAAAGATGCTTCGGATAAATTAAAGAAAATAAGACTCAGCTGGGTGATGGTGGCGTACACCCTTAATCCCAGCACTCGGGAGGCAGGCGGATCTCTGAGTTTGAGGCCAGCCGGGTCTATAGAATGAGTTCCAGGACAGCCAAGGCTACACAGAAAAACCTCTGTCTCAAAAAAAAAAAATCAGAAAAAAAAAGAAGTAAGGGAGCAAATGTGACTGGAGCTCAATGTTCTGTGGGCTGGGCTGCTGACACAGGCACCCTGGATTAAAATAGAAGCTTGTGTTGCTCAAAGTGGACTGCCACCCTGTGTCATTTCCCAATGCTGAGGAGTGGAAAAGATAAGCCAAGACACTCACACAACCGACAAAAAGTTCTCAGTACTGGGAGTCAGGGCCATGCAGAAGCCTGCAGGAGCCTGCAGGAGCTAGGTGCGAGTCAGTGCAGGCAGGCCAGAGCCTGGGCCAGTCTGGGGAAGGCAACTGTTGACTCAGCTCCAGAAACACTCTCTGCTATTCCCATTCCCAGGCTAGCTCTTTGTGGAGCTCCACTTCCAGCCCTAATGGGGCTCTCTACAGTACCAGGTTACAGCAGTGAGGACTGGCTAGGGAATTGCACACACGCCTGGGTGCTGAGCTTCTCTCTTCATATTGCTGTGTTAACCCTTGGGGGATCAGCATCTTCACGTGCTAAACAGTGCTGGAGGTGGGGTCAGAACTTAGTTTCTTCCTCACAAGATGCTACTGCCCAGCAGGTGCCCCACCCCTCAGGACATAGCTACACACTGACCACACCTCCCACCTCTACAAGCCGGTGACACTGCCTCTATGATCCCTTCAGGTTTCCTGCCCAGCCCTGCCTTTAACCCTTTTCTTCAAAGCAGCCCACGCTAGTCCCATGTTTTCTGTTCATCTCCATAGGCCCTAAACTGACCCCAATTTGTCAGATGGGTGAGATACCTAAGTAAGCTATTTCTTTTTTAATTCTGGCAATTAAAATAGTAGGGCAACTGGTTATTTCCCAATAAATAGATGGGCCAGCTCTCTTGAATTGAGTAACAGTTTATTGGGTTGTCCGCTGGAATCTGTATGTGGTTCTCCTTTCTGTAGCTGCGTGTATTTAAGCGTGTGTTCATTACTCAAAAAAATCACATATATATAAAAAAAAAAACAAGAAAAAGAAGATTGACACTGAAGAAGCTTGTGGGACACACAAGGGAAAGCCAACAGCAATATTTAGACTTGCCGATCATTTGCATCCCACATTATTTGAGAAATCCATAAATTCACCTCCCATTTATCCCCAGCTGGGGAGAATCTACTGGGACAAGTTGCACTGCTAGCTTCAAGCCTGTACATGACACCAGGCCTTGCTGAAAGGTTCTCAGGCTGCGCCATGGGCACTGCCTCCTTCTCTATTGACAAAGCCACAAAGAAGTGCAACGGCAGATATACGGCTTTTCCTCTGCTGATGGACACTTTCAATCCTAACACTTGGAAGGCTGAGAGGCAAGGAACTGCAAACTTGAGGCCAGGCTGAGCTACATTGGGGGAGACCTTATCTAAGTAAGTGTGTGTGCATGCATGCAAGCATGTGTGTGTGTGTGTCTGTGTGTGTGTGTTGTGTGTGTGTGTGCATATGTAATGAATGTATAAAAGATTTTATTACCCTTCTTTTAGTATCCTGGTGGGTTTCAGTTCTTGTGCATAAAATGATATGGTGCAGACCTCCAGTCTCCACACCTGCCCTGTCTACTTCAAATCATCTCTACGTTGCAGACAATTCCTACACAATGCATATTCTCTGGCAATCATCACCACCCTGGCTGGTTTAAGCAATACAAGGAGAAAAAAATAGTCTGCACATTCACTGCTGGTGTAAGTATTGTCTTCAAACATTAGCTGGCCCATGGAAGGTCAGATCTGTGGTGTGGTGCCTGTGGGCACAGAGATCAACTGTGGTACTGGTGGGTTTGCAAATCACTTCTCTGGTTGGTAGCAGCTGGCTGGAGAAGCTGGTCATAAGCAGAACATGTGAGCAACAACAACCTAGACTTTGGAACCACTCACTTTGGAATAGGGCCCCCACCTCACCCACCTGTCTCCTAATGCTGTGCCTCTTTCCTCCCTGTTGAAGCTGCTGGCCAGCTAGCCCTTCTCCAATCAGTGAGAGCAACTCACATGGCTGCTTCTGACAAGTTCTCATTCATCGTGAGCTTTAAGCAATCACAGAGTTCCTGCTCTGTGGGAGCATCCCATGTTGGCTGCCGACACCAAACACCTTTCTTCCCCTGCCCACAGGAGCCTGTACCCTCTGAAGCCTCAGCTTTCCTCGGATCTTTCCTGGAGTTTCTCGGTATGCAACACTTGGATCTGTCCAGTGCTCTCCCTGGAGCTGAGAGATTCGAAAGATATCACCCAATAATGCACCAAAGTAACCCAAAAGAGGACCAGTAAGATATCTTGGATATGCTTTGAGCTCACCCAATTTAAGGGACTGATATTATTTTAAGATAAAACTAGAGGCAATCAAGATGACATTGTTATTTTCCAATGCAAGTTTAGAATTAAAAGAAAAGTATCTTTTCCAGCTGCTGGAGAGAAGCCCCACAAGAGTCCTCCAATGCCCTCTGTAATGCACTTAGTCTTTCCTGGAGAACAGGGGCTGGAATGACCCCAAGTGTTAATTTGACCTGTAGAATTTTCTTTTCATTCTTTTAAGACCTAGATTTTGAGTGCTGAGTGGAAATATATACCCTGTAATCCCAACACACAGGAGGCCAAGGCAGAAGGGTAGACAGTTCTAGGCCAGCTTGGGCTACATATTAAAACACACACACACACACACACACACACACACACACACACACAGAGAGAGAGAGAGAGAGAGAGAGAGAGAGAGAGAGAGAGAGAGAGAGAGAGAGAGAGAGCACTAAGCAAGCAAGGGGGAAGTGTGTCTCATTTTCTCCATGAATTTGTAAGTTGATGGAAGCTTCCTGGCTCAGCTGGCCCAGCTGGAGGCAAACAGAGCCACCTACTCTAAGTGGAGCCAGAGGTCAGGGTGGACTCTGGGTAGGAGGACCACCTTGCCTCTGAAGAAAATCTCCCTGATATCCCCAGGCCCCCTAGCCCCAGTTTTTTTCTAAAAATTTCTCAGAAGTAGGTATTCATGGAAATGAACCAAGCTTGCACTGTACCTGCCCTGCACTCCTCCCCTCCACACAGTAGCAACCCTCTGGCATCTTCTTCCAGTGCATGTGGGCTGGAAGGTATGATACCCTTCAACCTTGCAGCTCTGGAGTAGGCCCCAAAGGAACACACTAGAAACTCCAAATCTTTCCAGAAAGAGTTGCATACTTACAGTGCATCCAGGCTCTGTCCACAGGGCCAAACGGACCTGCCTGGCTTGCTCTGTTATTTATACCTCCAGGGCCTCCTGAAGAGGCAGAGTGTAGCCAATTGAAGCAGCCGGCTGAGGGTCAGTCAATGAGCTTTCAGGAGCAGTGGCCACACCACTTCACTTGAAGGATCCTCCTCATCCCTGGAGCCTAGACACAGTGTGATATGTGCAGACCACACCCAGTGGGCAGGAGCTGCCTTAACACTGGCCCCTCATGGCTTTTGCAATGTTTTAGTTTCCCAATCACTGCTTGGAGATTTGAGAGAGTCAACAGGCAGACTCACCTTTGGTATTGACCTTGAAGAGTCAACCCCCAAATCTCCTTTGCAAAGGTTGAGAGCTGTGTGGTTAGGGACGCGCGCCCGGGCAGGTGGGGGTGGGGGGGAGTGTCGTTCCTTTGCCTCCACTCTTTTTTTTTATTTTGTTATTTTTTCATGCTAGTAGTCAACTCAGATGCTTGCTGTGAAGCTCCTCAGGAAGAATGGTCTGAGTATGGGTGAGCAGATAACCAGATCTAACCATTCCTGTTGGGGTAAGAGAAACCAAACCCCTCAATGGTAGCCTTGGCCATTGACTTCATGGGACTTATAATCATCGTGGACATATATCTGTGCAGTGTTCTTGCATTAGGTTAATGCAGGTGACAAGACACACCCTAAACGTGGGCAATAGGCTTTACTGGGCTCAATTCTTTAGACTAAATAAAAAGGAGAAATTGGGTTGAGCACCAGCATTTATCTTTCTGCTTCCTTGAGAGCGGGCTGCATCGTGTTGTCATGAGTGCTCCACACCATGGACTGTCCCCTCGGGCTGTGAACCAAAACAAAACACTCCCTTCCTTCAGTTGGTTCTGTTAGGTGTCCTGTCACAGCAGCGACACAAACATCTGACACAAGCACATGTGCCAAAGTCTGGAGCCATTTAAGAGAATGACTCTGTGTGTCTGTCACATATTTGTTGTGACTATACTTAGATTTTGCTCCCTCATTTGCTTGTCTGTATTTCCCAGATTGAGTCTTCTTTGGGAGTTAAATTCCAAACATTTAAAAGAAAATCAAACCATTCTTCTTTCTATTTTTCTCACTTCCACAAAGTCATGAGGATGATGTCAGCATCTTCTAAAACCAATGGTCCTGGTTTGGAAGAGCAATGGGCCCACAGGTCAGTTTCCAACTCTGCTGATGAGCTGCCATACACAACAGACTCACCTGGATATTCCTTTCCCACAGTAGCTTCTGTGACCCTGGAAGATGTGAGTGTCATCTCCAAAGTGGTGCTGAGCAGTCGGTAACCCAGGGAAGGATTTATGGAGCAGCTGCTCATCTGCAATCATGATGTGGTCATGACCCTGGTCATTGAGGCCGTGGGTAACAGGGAGTGTGGGACTCTGAACCCTCAGCATCAGAAGGATCCCTGAGCTACCCTAAGCCCCACCCCTGGGAGGCTAGGCCTGCCTGGTTATGTACTGGAATATGTGCATGTAAAGTGCTCACACTGCAGATGTGGCTGGGGCTGGTGGTCCCATCTTAGCCGGGGCTACAGAGGTGAACACTGAGTGCTGCTGAAATGGGTGCTGACCCAGAAGCTGCATATACATGTATATTATGGCTTTGGGAGGGAAGAACCCTGCCCACTAATGACAGGGTGAGGCCTGTGTGAGTCCCATGGCCACACCTGCCCGTCTTCTCCAGACACTCTCTATGCTGTAGGCCAAACTCCCACAGAAGACACACAGGGAGAGTCTCGGGTGGGAAGTCTCGCTGAGGTTTGGCCTGCATCGGGGATGGCTAAAGTCAGGAAGTTCTCAGAGGCCTCAGCAGTGGAAAAAAACTACCTCTTCATCAGGAGACCATGACCTGGAATTAGGCTGCCACCACCACCATCTATAGCATGGCCTAAGGTTTAGACTTGGTGCCCATCGGGGGCTAGGAAGATGGGAATGATTCATCTGGGGGTATTGCTATAAACTGATGGATGGCTCAGAATCACTGGCCTCACAGGACTGTTTTGTGCACAGGTGAGGGGAATCACAAAGGATCCCCAGTCTCTCCCCTCCCCCTAGGTAGACACCACAAGGGATCTCAGAATGCTAAACATTCTAGTCCTGGATTCAAAGCTCTGATCTGAAGCAAGTAGAGGAGAACACAAACACAGGGGTGCATGCTGGGTTTGTAAGGACCGAGATGAAGACACTCTGAGAGACTGGACTGTGGAGGAGATGCCTGATTCCACCTGGAGTGCCCAGGTCTACTTCAAAGCTGGGGCACTCTTTAGCTGGGTTCTCAAGGACGAATAGGAGTTCTCTGGGTGAAAACTTGGAGCCAGGGTAGCCAGCTCATCAAAAGTCCTACGGCCTACAGAAAAGTGAGGATTACGGAAATTGAAAAATGCATCTTTGACCTTGTGGTTCCTTAGTTACACACAGGGAACACTCTGCAGCCCCTGCAAGGGTGGGGTCATGAGCTCTTGTTGTGGCCAGACATATCTGTAACCAGGCAGAGGCCCCACTCTTATCTAGTCACGTGATGCCCTTAGAACTTTAGGTGAAGTTTTTTCCAAACATCCCTCTGGAGATCTGGAATGAGCAGGGATGGGATAAGCCTGACATTTTCCTGGGGGCCATATCGCATACACAGGCAGGGTAGATACTTTCTCCTCTCTCTAAGGAAGCTCCTCCTGATGCCCCTGGAGCCATCTAGGACATCATTAAAAATTCCAGGTCTGGGGAAGATGGCAGAGTTGGCAAAATGTTTGCTGTGCAAGCTTCAGGACCTGAGTTCAAGCCCTGGAACACATGTCTTTAAAAAAAAATGTTAGGGATAGCAGCACATGCTTCTAATCCGAGAGTTGAGGATACAGAGATGGGCAGATCATTGGAGCATGCGGGGACAGTCAACCTAGCCACTCAAGAAGTGCCAGGCCAATGGGAGACCATGTCTCATAAAAACAAGACAGAGCAAGGGGTGTGATTCAGGAGGTAGAGTTCTTGCCTTGCAGACATTAATCCCTGGGCACAATGCTCAAGACTGCATGAGCTAAGTGTGGTGGTGTGCCTTATGATCTGAGCACTCAGGAAATTGAGGCAGGAGCAAGTAGATACAGGAAACTATGCCATCCTCAGCTTCACAGGGAGTTTGTAGCCAACCTAGGCTACATGGGATCCTGTCTTTGAAACACAAAGTGGATGGCACAGCTGAGGTTGCCTTTTTGCCTTCATTCGCATACTTACATACATGTGAAGTCCACAGACAGACACACACGCAGACGCAGCAGCAGCAGCAGCAGCAGCAGCAAGCTATAAAGCTGTTGAAACCAAGACAGAAAGACCCAGACTGGCCAACAGAAAAGACTAGAGAACAAGGGAGTAAACACAGAAGGAGCCAACTCCATCTCAGCCAAGACACCATGTACCTTGATGGAAGGGTGGGTCCCTGCAGTGACAGGGCTGGGACTCAGTATTCACATGGGGAAAGGTGAGCATGACCCTGGTCTTCTTTATAAACAGAAACCAAAGGAAGAATTCCAGGTCCCATCACATGGACCCTCACGAGGCTGATGGCAGCCAGCAGCGTCACCCAAACCCTTGCAACATCAAGACACTCAAGCTTCTATCAGAAGACATAGGAGACTGTATTTATGGTCTTGAGCTAAGCAGAATCTTCCAGACAGCACACAGTGACCTCCTAAGTGGACCTGCCTTGACCCGAAGAGCATTGTTCCAGGATAGGAAAATGGCCCTATTAGTTAAATGCAGTGTAAATGTGAGGACGTGTTCAGATCCCCAGCATCACGCCAGAACTAGGTGTGTCAGCATGTGCCTATAATCCTACTAATGAGACAACACAGGTGGCTCCTCAGAGTTCTAGCCAGCCAGTCTAGCCAATCAGTGAGCTTCAGGTTGGCTGAGAGATCCTGACTCAAAAACCACACACGTGCACACTTGTACGTACACTACACAAACACATACCTAAACAACTCTGTTCAAAACCACCTGAGAGAGGTCAGAGGTGAGCCAGGCAGGGGAGATGAACTTACAGTGCAGCCTAGGATAAAGGCCTCATCCTTCATGTAAACTATAGGAAGAAGAGGACATCGGAACCAGACAACAAGGTAACTACTGAATGGCAGAAGATAGTCAAATGGCCAACAGACCACTGAGCCAGTTATCAGTGAGGTGCAAAACGAAACTGCAGAACCATCACACACTGAGCTCAGGATTAATACAGCAGGCATGGGTACAGGGAACACCCGGGCGTGGTGGGGGCATCACTAGCATTTGTGAAATTGCTAGGTAGAAGCCCTTCAAGCCAAGGCTTTGCTTCCCCTCTGACCCATACACTGTTCCCTTGGGCACATGCAAGGACGGTGTGGGGTTCATAAGAACACGTACAACAGCCACCCCAAGTTCCTGTATTAACCCCAACATAGACATGACTCAGATGTCTAGTAATGGGACTGCGGGGAGAGAGACTCTCAGCCACTGACCCAGATCAAAGGTTCTGCTTTCTATGGTGACCCCAATCCTTATTGCCCACAGGACCCCCAGCTGACACTGAAGATGGGCAGTCATGGCACCAGTGACCACGAAACCATGATGTAGATGACACTGTCAACAATAAGCCACAGGAGAACAAACAAAGCCATCTGGGTTAGAATCAACTTAATAAAGGTGTCACTTGATTCATGTATTTGGCTCCAACTGAGCTGAGTCAGTTTATGACTTAAATCTAGTGATTAAAATCAATACATTTTTTTCCCAAAGAAAAGTTTAAAAGAAATCTTCAGAGCTAAAGACATGCACTGCTCCTGCAGAGAACCCAAATTCAATTCCCTGCATCCATGCTGCTTAGCCCATAACTGCCTGTAACTCCAGTTCTGGAGGTGGGGTAGGGTTCACCCTCTCTTCTGGCCCCTCAGGCACTGGCACTCGTGTGTGTGTGTGTGTGTGTGTGTGTGTGTGTGTGTGTGTGTGTGT